>CM077231.1:8981167-9093667 GCA_039654775.1 Spinibarbus caldwelli
AGATAAAGCGAGCAGGAGAGAGAGGCAGAGAAAGTGATAAGCACAGACACAGATAGTGAAACTGAGGGCAGGTGGCTTCATTTGAAATTCATCCGGCCATCTCAGGCAAAACCCCACACTCTCGTTTGCAAATTAATAGTGTAGGCACAGATACAAACAGGTAGAGACAGAGATAGAGGAACCAGCTGATCCACATCCAGAACAGAGAGCCTGGCCACCGTGTCCCTCAAGACTCAAAGTGATTTTGCCTGTATGAGACTGACCCAGACGACCCTCGAGCCCCATGCTTCATTCAGCATTAGACCAGAATGAGAATGAAATTGTTGGAAACCACAATTTTCCCCTTGGATTACAAGGGGCTCAACAGGAAAAGGCTATTACCTAGAGAAAGAGAAAACGAAAGAGAAAGGGATTGATAGCTTCTAAATCCTGAGAACTGACCCATAATTCCTCACTGGGAGCTTTGTTAGAGTCACTTTGTAAAAAAAAGGGTAGGGACGGGACCAGTTTGGTTTAATACATATTTTTGGATGATTATTAATAAATTTGATTAATTAAGTAATATAGTTTGCTCATTAATATTAATTATATAAATATTAAATTTATATAATATTAAAGGTCATTAATTCATAATGTAAAATTAGTCATATTTAAAAAAAATACATTTGTTAATTTTACTATTTTTTTTTACTAAATATAACAGTCCTATACACACTATACAGTCTCAGTCTATACACACACACACAATATGTAAAAAATATATACATATATATTTTCATACACTATTCAAAATTTCATGTTTCAGTGTCACTTGCCGTTTCTTTGTATCCATTTGTGAAATTTACTAGCACTTTGTGAGTGAAAATTGTTTCAAATAAATTTTTTCAAGTGTACAGAATCTACACTTGATAGATAGATAGACAGACGGATGGATAGATGGATGATGGATGGATGGATGGATGGAGTGAACGAACGATAGAACGATAGATAGATAGATAGATAGATAGATAGATAGATAGATAGATAGATAGATAGATAGATAGATAGATAGATAGAGGTGCATCTCAATAAATTAGAACGTCGTGGAAAAGTTAATTTCAGTAATTCAACTCAAATTGTGAAACTCGTGTATTAAATAAATTCAGTGCACAGACTGAAGTAGTTTAAGTCTTTGGTTCTTTTAATTGTGATGATTTTGGCTCACGTTTAACAAAAACCCACCAATTCACTCTCTCAACAAATTAGAATATGGTGACATGCCAATCAGCTAATCAACTCAAAACACCTGCAAAGGTTTCCTGAGCCTTCAAAATGGTATTGTCAAGAGGAAAATGAGAAACAAGAGACCAAAAAATGCAGATGAGCTGAAGGCCACTGTCAAAGAAACCTGGGCTTCCATACCACCTCAGCAGTGCCACAAACTGATCACCTCCATGCCACGCCGAATTGAGGCAGTAATTAAAGCAAAAGGAGCCCCTACCAAGTATTGAGTACATATACAGTAAATGAACATACTTTCCAGAAGGCCAACAATTCACTAAAAATGTTTTTTTTTATTGGTCTTATGAAGTATTAATTTGTTGAGATAGGGAATTGGTGGGTTTTTGTTAAATGTGAGCCAAAATCATCCCAATTAAAAGAACCAAAGACTTAAACTACTTCAGTCTGTGTGCATTGAATTTATTTAATACACAGGTTTCACAATTTGAGTTGAATTACTGAAATGAACTTTTCCATGACATTCTAATTTATTGAGATGCACCTGTAGATAGATAGATGGATGGATGGATGGAATGAACGATAGAATGATAGAATGACAGAATGACAGAACGATAGAATGAAAGACAGAACTATAGATAGAACGATAGATGGAACTATAGATAGAATGATAGAACGATAGATAAAACGATAGCTAGATGGATGGATGGATGGAGTGAACGATAGAATGACAGAACAAAGAACGATGGATAGAAGGATAGAATGATAGAACAATAGATACAACGTTAGATAGAACGATAGATTTAATTAAATAAATAATAATTTAAATTAAGAATTTGCATGATAAAAGTAATTCATTAACTAAAAAAAACAATATAATAATCTAAATGTAATTAATAACTATTTATATTTAAATAAAATATATTATTATTTTTTTTTTGTTTTGTTAAAGAAATACTGTTCGGTAAGCTGAAGATGAAGCGCCTCCTCAACAATTCAAATCTCAACAATTCATTTCACCTCCAACAGCTCGTCGCCCACTTTGATGTGTCCATCTCGGCTGGCCGGCCCTCCGGTGGTAATCCCCACCACGAATATACTCATACAGGAGCGATCCCTGTTCCCAGCCAGACTGAGGCCCAAGCCATTCCGGTCTTTCTCTAGTTCCACAATCAGCAGCTCTCCCGGCAGGTCTGCATACCTCTGCCTGATCACCTCTAAACACGGAGAAAGGACACGTTAGACAGGGAATAGGACTGGAAACAAAAGCAAATACTTTCCTAGAGGACAAAGATAAAGGTATTGTTTACAAGATCGTCTATACATCAAGCTGAGTATAGTAAACAGTATCGACATCCAATCCGAAAAGCCCCAAGGCTCAGGGAGCAAAGCATTTCTCATTTCGAGAACATCCTCGATATGACATTCGGGAACTGTGCCTAGCATGGCTTGAAATGACACATCATGTCACCATATGCAGTTCTTTTTAATTTAAGGCCATTCTAAATCTATTTATTCCAACCTAATGCATGCAGACAATTGTGGCGCCCAATGTAGGGTCGTTTCGAATGACGAAAGATAACTTTCCATGTTTACGGCCATGTATACATTGTAGTTAGATTCGGTTGTCAATTCACCTTTTAGTGCATAATCCTGTTCTGTATACACACACAGTCATTTACACGAACGACAACCACATTCTACAACCAAATTGCCTCACTAAAATTGGAGGCAGTGGCAATCGCATCTACAGTAATTTGACGTAGTGTACACAGAACTGAACTGAATAACTAGTTGTTAAAGACGTATTGGTCATAGTTTATTTTAAGGTCCAATTATTGCTATTAGCAAACCATTAACCATGAACAACAAGCCCATAATAAATAAAATTAAAGCAAATAAAAACAAGTCCATAATAAACTTTTAATTCATTTTCTGAAACTTTTGGAAAGTTTTTGTACATTTTCTGGAGATTTTTCACCCCTTTGCAACCCTAATTGCCAGATCTTACAAGTGGGGAAAAAAAAAAAAAAAAAAAAAAAAACTTAGCCTATAAATAAAAAAAATGAAAACAAATAAAAACAAGCCCATAATAAACTCAAATCCAAACACGTTATCTTGTACATAAACCACAAACCAAAATACTCACCAGCCTACTTTATTAACTCCATAAACTGGATTGCTTTATAATCCAAGCCCAAACGACAAGCTCAAAGACGCTTAAAAACAGCCGCTTATAATAAGTGGACATGGCAACCCTTCAAAAGTGCACTCTGGAAAATAGCATTCCAAACATAAACAAAATACGACTCCTTTGTTGATGGTGGTTTAGATAAATTGCCAAACATAAGTCTTCAGTCGTAATATTAGTTTGGTTAAAATTAGCATATACCAAAAGTGCGAGACGGCAGAACAATGCTATGGTGCCAATAATCGCAGTTTTGAGAAAGAGTTCTGCTTCGTACATGTACAAAACGATAATTTAGGGGATTCACTCCTCTATTTAAATGTGGCTACTCCAGAAACTTCATAGTGTGTACGTAGCCTATATTACGTACTTCAAATCACTTAACAAGTCAAAAACATCAACTTAACATCTACTGAAGGTTCGAGCTTTGCATGGATAGAAATTTCAAGAGCCCTTTTGATTGCCGAGGTTGAGTAGACTAATTTAAATTTTTCTCTGACAAGAATGAAAAAACAAAACGATGCGTTTCAGGCGCTAGAGATTTTCCAGGTTGAGTGGAGAACGGAATTGAATCTTTTACAGCTCACGGCTCAGGTGATATTACATCTAGACTTACAGAGCTCACGTAATCGATTCATGTCCACATGCCAGTAAACGGCTGAGAGAAAGACAGAGAAGAGCCTTCAGTATTTAATCGCCAGGAGCTTTTTAAACCGTGGCATATTAATCTTAACAAAACGGCCCTTAGTTGACCTAACACAAGCTCAAATCAAAACTAGGCCTGGTTCATCCTGCGGCACTTCCTGCAAAAGGGACAAAGTGAAAGTCTCACTTTGCTTTTACCCGTCTCGCTTTTCTCCAAAGTCTGTATTATATGGCTGTTATGGAAATGGCGGCTGAGCCGGGACTTCAAGGAAAAGTAGTGACTGGACTCTCGAGCACCGGGAACATCTGATAATCTTCCAAGCCAGCTGCTTCGCATGAATCTCAAAAGACTTTAGAGATTTTTTTGAGGGTTCTTCGGTTTTCATCAAAATTCAGAGTAGGTGCTACTGGTGGGCATACAGAAACAAAACACTTCAAACGGAGATGATTCGCTGGCACTTTTAAACCACAGCGGACCATCAGTTAGGACTTTATTGATGAGAAACCGTGAGGGAACTTCGCAATATGGAATCAAAGAAAAACAGGCAATTTGTTGGCTGGTTTCAGATGCCGAAACAAAATGAGGCCACTGGCAGATGGTTGGTGAAGATGTTTTGTACTTTCAATGACTTTTTCCCTATCCTTTAAAGTCTTTTCCAAACTTCAACAATCCCTTGTGACACTTACCATAGCTCTTTAACGTTCAAGTTTCAGTAGCCATTCTGATTAAAACCACAGCTGTCGCATGTACGTGTGGTCAGAAATGTGTATATCCGTGACCTTTCGCATTATGAAAGCTCATCTCTTTTTCCTTTATACTGCGGTGAAGCTCTGTAGGGGCACATCGAGAGAGCACCGCTACCATGTGAGAAGCCTAATTAAAAGCTTCAGGACTGTAGGAGCGACATAAAACTTTGGCAAATGGATGATACGAGAGTGTCGTACCTTCTGTGTGAGGAAAGAGAGGAGAGATGTAAGGGAGGTCAAAATAGACAGGATCAGCCTATGTCTGATAACTGCTCTAGTCCATTAAAAGCAGATTTTACGCCTCATCTGCGAAATAGGAAACATATTAGCGGGTTTATTGTTGCTGGTTTGTGTTTTTTTTTTTTGAAGGGGCTCCAAAAATAAAAAGTTTCTCGTTGATGCATCCAGAAGAACATTCAAAGGTAGGGTAGGCGATTTCGAAAGGCACGCTAGCTTTGAAAGCATAAGATCCCACCCTTTCCGCAAATCAATCTCCAAAGCCACGCCTCCTCCAAAACACATGAATGCGCACAGGTAGATCAGCATTAAGGCTAGAAGGCATACAGCTGCAGCTACTGGGCATGCGTACATCAATATAGCATAATTTTTCTCACAATGTACAACAATAATTACTGTTTTTGCATTATTGTAAGGGGTAGGTTTAGGGTTGGAGTAGGTGTAGACGTTAATAAAATACAATCTAATAGGTAGAAAATTTCATTTATTGTTAGTTTCCTGTCCAACCACAGACCAACGGCCAACCAACGACATGAGAGACAGCGTTGGTGGAGGGCTGAATGCAATGCTGTCAGATCTCATGTCTCATTCACCAGTGAGAAAACATTACAGTACAAAGTGCATGATATTACAATAATAACATCTTCCATTCTCACTGGAATGCGCTGAGTTTTGGACTGATACAGATTCTTACATCTCAAAACTTACATCAGTAAGCGTTGCGCTTTTAAACTTTTGATATAAAACAAAGCCTCAAACTTAAAATTTTGTCGATTTTATCACAATTGTATCAAATTTGGTGCTCTTTAATATACTGTATTTTAAAATAAGTTAAAAAAGGTAATTTTCAGTTGCATCTTGAATTTTCGGTTTCAGCCTAGAATTTGTATTTTGGTGCATCACTAGTAATATAATCTTTTAATTTTTTTGATGAACACACTCTGTCAAATATACATATGATGTATTGACCTAGAGAGCAGGTCAATAGCACACTAATTTACTACTTAGCGACAAATGTTCTCATTATACTTTCTGAATCAGCAATCATTCTTGCCAACCAGTACAAGTGCTCAAATTGAACTTGTGACATTTAATATTTTATAACTTATTTCCTTCATCTGCCACCAGGGATTTTTGCAGGTCAGAGATTCAGCAATTACCACTAGATCGTCAATCGGCGATTTAGATTTACATTCGGTCATAACATTTCTGCTTTGAGTATGAAGGATTCCGCGTTCTAATCTACCTTAATACAACATTTTATTAAAACAATGCAAATTCAGTATGATCCCCACCATAAACACGCATGCACACAGAAATCCAAATTACTGTTTATACAACAGCACTTTAAAAACCAGACCAGTCGATTTGAAAACTCATGAGCTTGGCATCTGGGTTGACAGAGGTCAGAGGTTCAACTATCATTGGAAACCTTGATTGCATGTTAATTCAAGAGGTTTTATTATGCATTAGGATAAACCCTGTCATTTTACTGATCCAATATGTTGCTTCATGTCACTCAGCTGATCACTGACAGTGAGGTAAGAGGCATATAATGCACAACAAACATCAGATCAGCTGCATCAGGATCCATCACACACTGACAGAGGTGGAAACGAAAAACCTAGGAGTTGTGATTTGATAAGACTCCAGGGAGTATGAGGAAATGAAAGATTAATGCCGGCGTATTTTAGACCGACAGCGAGAGATGACGACCGTGAAAGAGAGGAATACTGTACAAGGAAAAATGAAAGGAAAAAAACTAAAAGAAAGCAAATAGTGTACTAACATCTGAATGACCTTGAGGCAGCCGCACCATCTATTAAAGGAGAAACAAAAGAAAATCTCTCCTCAAGGGCCGTGAAGGTCACTTTTAAGACTTTTATTCTGATGGAGAGGTTTGAGGACAGTGAATCCTCGTTGATCAGATTATGTATCACGTAGCAGCTCACGCGAGCAGCATTGGCTAGTTGTTAGAGGTCAGATAGCCATTCAGCAAGCAGAAACGACTGGTGGAGACATTTCGTTTTGGCTGTTGGATGCTATATACATATATACACATATATGGGCCATTCTGAATTGGTGCAAACTGCTGTCCCACAACCAAAAAACACATTTTAAAAGAATTAAAGTATTCAAATCTTAGATGTTTACTAAGATCCTTCTATTATTTATTGAAACCCATAATAATATTTAAAATATTAGTAAGCTTAATATCTATAAAATCATCATGTATTGGGTACTTTCAATTGGGAGGTGGCTGTCCCAAACCCTAATTTGAAAATGATATTGAAATATTTTTGGCATTTTTTCCATAAAAAAGTATCTTTTTGATTCTTTTAAAGCGTGAAGTTCAAAAAAATTTTTATTTTATATTTTCTTTGTAAATTACGAAACTTTATGTAAAAAAAAAAAAGTGTCCCGCATTTTTCATGTCACTAATGAAACACTGTATGTTTTAGTCTATTAGCTGAGACTGATTTTAACTACACTCCTAAATTTATGATCAGGAAATATTCCTGTGTCCCCCTCTCTCATAGCTACAAGGTGTGGGTAGATAGTTTACCTCAAAATGATAGGACCTGTTTTTTTAATAGTCTGTAATTCTGTGTGTAACTTTAAGAAACGTCACTACCGAACACCTTTTTTTCTGCAATTAAGCACACTTTTTTTGGGAGTCATTCCATAACATTTAGTGTTTATATGTGTACAACAGTTCAGAACTGTGCGAGCTAACCATGTGCCAATTATGATCTTTGAGCTAGGTTCAAAAGTATCTAAAACGGTTTTTACCGAAACAGTCACTACCGAAACATTTGGTGGAGTTCCGGTAGTGATATCTTTTTTTTTTTTTTTTTTGGGTGTTATTCCATAAAATTGTTACTACCCAAACAGTCATGACCAAAACATGTCATCACTGTCGGTAGTGACAAAAGAGAACACAATCATCATATTTGGGGGAAATAAACAATTTTAGTACAGTTATGCACATTTTTTAGTATTTTAGTATGTTTTAGTATGCAAGTTAAAATTCTGTAATGTGATGTGGTTGCTACTGTAGTGGACAGCACATTCCAGGGCCAAGTTTATGGCGGGGCCCCTCTCTGACCACAATAGTGGACAGAGGTTTGCTACATTTTGATTGGATCTTGGTGGACTAACACAAGCAAACTGTCCAACGCCATCAGATAAAGATGCCAAGACAACGGCCAGACACCTCTTAGAGGGCAAGAAGACGACCTTTGGTACAAAGCCCGGGAAGGACGGGACTTCCTATTGGTCAAAATGCAGTTTTTGACCTTCACCCACCAACAGACTTATTCCTCAGGTTTTAGCCTGTGACTGCCATAAAAATTCCTTAGGACCTCTGGACACAGCAGCAGTGGGTGAAACAAAAAGAGATTACAGATATCCATCCAAATCCATTCATAACTATGTTCTCAAACCTTAAACTGATGCAAACTACAACACACACATCTTATACTTATTCAGAGAAATAAGTATTCTCAGTGAAAGCAACGTGTAGTGCAACATCTTACACAAACTCAGCTGTTAATGGACAAATGAATGCATGCATGACAGTTCAATCTTCTTCCTTCATGTTTGGACTTAATGTGTTTGTAACAGTGCCAAAGGTATTCTGGTTGTGGTTTGGTTAGTGAATGATGCATTGGTAAAACTTTAGTGACACTTTTCTAAATGTGTGTTTGATCTATGCAAATAAGTTCCACAGGAGGAAAGAAGGGTGGGCCACACCGTGTCCCCCCACTCTGATGGAAATAGCCAATCACAGCCTGGAAATGGAGAAGCGCCAGATTGCAATCTCCTCCTCATCGGAAAGAGATAAAGGTACCTTTCCAAAAGACACTCCTTGTTCTGAGTCTGAGTCCCGAAAGGGAAAGACGTTAACAGATAAACCAGTTCTGAGTCTCCGGCCTTTTACAGGGAAGGCAGCAACAGAACCAACCCGTTCTGAGTCTCCCATTCAGAGAGAGAGTAGCAGATACACCAGATCTGAGTCTCTGACCTGCAAGGGTGAGACATTAACAGATACACAGTTCCTGAGTCTCCAGCTTTGAGGCAGCAACAGATACGACCACATTCTGAGCCTCAAGCCTGCGAGGAAAGAGATAATATACGTTCAGACTTCATTCAGAGTCTTCGTCCAGCGAGACAACAACAGATGCAGCACGTCCTAAGTCTCCATCCTAGAGAGACAAAGCGGATCAACCAAATTCTGGGTCTCTAGCCCAGAGAGGCAGAAGACACACAGACATTTGCAACAAGGTTAAGCTCCGGCGAGCAAACCTCCACTCCAACTTCGCTTGCGTGTTCCAGGCTAAGGACCATCTGCACCTACTTCAGGGTCACATCTGCGTGTTCCAGATTTTAGGACCCTTTGGTGCTCCAGGAGATCAGCATCCTCCAGCTCTTCGTGTTCAAGGCTGTCGAAACGGATCCCTGCTCCTTTCCCCACTGCACTGTTACCAGCACAACCAGTGGATGAAGTCACCGCTATCGGACTGCTCACTCAACCACAGAGAACGTAACTATCACCTATCCAAACCTCTTCCAGAGACCTTGGCATTGTTGTGTATTATCAGTATATGATTTTTCTAATTGACATTAGTTGTTATATAGCTGATTGCAGTTTATAGCAAATCTTTCATGTATTTGTTTGATGCATAATAAGGTTCTTCTCCTTATTTCTTTCAGAGTAGCAACAGTTTATCTTTCCAGATAACGTAGCTCTGACATAGCAACATCCAACATAATCACTTGCATTTTATGCATCTTATGCACTTTATTCCTTTTTCATTCATGGTATTCATTTAGTAGTTGTTGATTACTCTTGTCTATTTTTTGTTAATAAAAATTATTTTATTACACTTGTGTCTTCCTTGTGTTGATAATGCAGTAAGGTTCTACAAGTTAGGTATCCCACCAATCTTTCTTATGTGATGTACTCCTAACCACACCTTAAGTGACACGTGATCCAAAAATCATAACGTCACCTGTGACGTGAGTACCCATCACTACACTATTTCGCCCCCTTTGGTTGGCGAAAGCAAAATTCACTACACTACTAAAGCATTACTATCACTACTGGGATGTTTTGTCAAAAATAAAGTATACTTAATTATCAACTAAGATGTTATGATAGTTTTTGGTTCATTGTATATTCAAACTAATGAATCCTTAAATTTGATCAACTTTTTGCCTTTTACAAAGAAAAACTGGATTCAAAATACAACAAATCTCATAAATTACACTTGAAATATTGTTAAAAATGTAATTATTGATTCACCTCTGAAAAAAATTATAAAACAGCAAAAAATATATTTACAATGTAGACGCAAGCAAAATCTTAATAGGTCAATATAACCCTTCTAATTAAATTATCATTACTGTGTTTCGGTAGTGACAAATTTGGGGAGAGGACAAATATTCCAAAACTTTCTGAAAATACAAAATTAACTGAATTACAGAGAATTCTCCTACAGAGAATTAACTGCACAATTACTAGAAATGTGTACCTTGGACATTATAATTTGCATACATACAATTTTTTTTTTTTTTTTTTTTTTTTTTTTTTTTTTTTTTTTAGAAAAAGACACTTTTTTTCCCCAAGATGTTTCCAACTCTGACTTTGGACCAATTCTGTAGAATGACCCATATACACCGTTCTAGGTAATCAGTAGGCAGGAACTCTGAATGAGCAGGTGCTCAGACTGGCATCTGATGACCCATCAAGACATCATTCAGAGAAAGGGAGGGAAAAATAGAGAGCGGTTTGCTAATGCTGGCCCTTCATCATTGTCCAGACCCTCACCATGGGTCGCCCTCCATCTTCAGCGAGGGGGAAGATGTGCCAGAGAGATACTGGCGAAAGCTCAAGGACTTTATGCACACCGTCTGGCACGCAAACTACAGTAATTAGAAAGGAACACGGCCTTATTCAACAGTTTTACTCCACTGCATAAATGCGGCACAGAAACTCAATAGCACAGTTGCTCCCTATAGAGCTATTTGTTCAAAAAAAAAAAAAAAAAAGACTCTTTTGTATGCAACTATATCACTAAAATGTGATTTTACTGTGGTTCCTGTACTCTGTGTGGTCTTTCTCTATATCAGCAGTTCCCAACCTTCATTTATTCATCTAAATGATTGATTTAGCAGATGCTTTTATCCGAAGGGACTTACAACAAAGAGGCAATACAAAGTTTTAAATTTGTTCAGATAATTACAGGCTAGAAGAAAAGACATGAAAGTGAGGCACACACTAAAGCCCACTGAGAAAGTGTATTAACAATTATGTAAGAGTAAGTGGCAATGAATATTTGTAATAACTAAATGACTTTAAATATTTTTATATTAACATATATTAAATAAATCAACAAATACCTAATAAAGATTGGTCAAAAACCCTATAAAGATTGGTTGCTAGGCGCTTTTTGAAAAAAATAAAATAAATAAATAAATAAATTAAAAAAAGGTTGCTAAAGTGGTCTGAAAAGTCGCTAAGTTGGCAACACTGTCAGCATCTCCATCCATTTCCATTTCTCCAACTATAGTAGTACGGGTTAGGCCACGGGTCAAACAGAAAATGTGCGCTGCGTTAATCGCGTGTTAATAAAATTAGTGCCATTAAAATGAATTCGCATAAACGCATTATTAACGCGTTATTAACAATTAACTTTGACAGTACTAATATATGAAATAATTAATATATTTATATAATATTTAAAATAAATGTATTATTATTATTATTAATTATTTCATATATATTATATAACATTTCAAAAATATTTACATGTATTTACATGTATAAATTTGTATTTAAATAATTTATATTATATATAAATATATTTAATAGATAAACAACATTTTTCTTAAATAATTTATATACTATATACTAATTTATATGCATAATTATATATATATATATATATATATATATATATATATATATATATATATATATATACATTATTATTCAATTATTCATTTAAGCAAATTAATTCAAATTATTTTTATATATAAAATAAAAATAATGATATCAACCTGCTATAGATAAGAATAGGGTTTACGGACTGAAAAATTTAGAAAGTTTAGGCACCACTGCTTCCATGTAGTTATGTAGCTTTTTGCCCAGTAACGTAGCTACCATCTAGTAAAGCAGTCTATTTGCGTCCAAGGTTTCATAAGGAGTCCTAGTCTAAATGGAGAACACCATGAAAACCATCTCTGTCTGCAGTGGTGTGATTCCAGGACTGCAGACTGCTGTATCTAGATTACATACCTTTACATCCATCCAAAACTAGTCTTTTATCAAAGCCTCAGGAGATCACAGCACTCCTTACCTTCCTCTTTCACGGCTGACGCCTTCAAATCGATCTGCTTGCTCAAACCAAGGCTATATATTGCGTGGCTGCATCTGCACAGATCATAACAGTTGTTAACTCTCATCTCTCTCAAAGGGCCGCTGATGAGCTGCAAAGCTCTGAGTGTCGTTTACTTGCTTACAAACTGCGTGGGTGGAAGAAACACTTCAAGGACGTTCACAGGTATGCTTTTGACTGGCAAGTGCCAACTTCCAAGCTCGCCTCGACTGGCACATTATTGTTAGGATAGCTAAAGACGTGTGAAGCGAATCCAGACACATCTGTAGGGGAGGCAGGCCAGCTGCTGCTGTTTTAATTAGAAAGCACTGAGGATTGAGGCTGATGAGCTGTACTGTGGGAAGAGTAAAACGTGAATGAGGGGCTGGGAAATATGATTACCATGTTCAGCCACACAGCAGGGAAGGATGATGTAGCCTAACACAGAAATTTAAAAACTTTATAATATTTATTTATATTTATAAATATAAATATTTTTGAAAAAATAAAACAAATATATATAGTGTGAGAAAAATACAAAGAAATGTTATTCCTGAAATTAAATTTTAGTTTTTTTAAAGAAATAAATCAAAAATCAATCAATAAATATAATTTTTTATAATTTTATTATTTTTATATTTATTTATATTTTATTTATATCATATATTTATATTTTATAACTTATATTATTTGCATTTTATAGTATAGTATAATTTTAGAGTAATTATATAATTTTAAAAATTGACAATATGTGACAATACTTTCTTAAATTATTTAACCGCTCTGATAATTCTGTTATTTATATTTATATTATATATTATTTATAATATTATATAGTATACATGATTTAATATTGTAAAAATTATATATATGAAATATGAAAAATATTTACTAAATACATATTGTAAATATTTGCACATATTTTCAAAATTTATATAACTCTAAATAAATAAAATAAAATGTCATGTTTAGTACATATAATTTTAGAGTGATTATATAAATAAAAAAAGAGACAATAGTTTTTCAAAAATTATTTAACCGCTCTGAATTCAGTTTGTGATTATAATTTTGTTATTTATATTTATTTGATATATTATTATTAATATTATATAGTATACATGATTTTATATTGTAAAAATTATATATATGAAATATGAAAAATATTTACTAAATACATATTGTAAATATTTTCACATATTTTCAAAATTTATATAACTAAATAAATAAAATAAAATGTCATTTTTAGTACATATAATTTTAGAGTGATTATATAAATAAAAAAAGAGACAATAGTTTTTCAAAAATTAACCGCTCTGAATTCAGTTTGTGATTATAATTTTGTTATTTATATTTATTTGATATATTATTATTAATATTATATAGTATACATGATTTTATATTGTAAAAATTATATATATGAAATATGAAAAATATTTACTAAATACATATTGTAAATATTTTCACATATTTTCAAAATTTATATAACTAAATAAATAAAATAAAATGTCATTTTTAGTACATATAATTTTAGAGTGATTATATAAATAAAAAAAGAGACAATAGTTTTTCAAAAATTATTTAACCGCTCTGAATTCAGTTTGTGATTATAATTTTGTTATTTATATTTATTTGATATATTATTATTAATATTATATAGTATACATGATTTTATATTGTAAAAATTATATATATGAAATATGAAAAATATTTACTAAATACATAGTAAACATTTTTACACATTTTAATTTATATAACAGTTCTAAATAAATAAAATTAAATTATAAAATAAAATAAAATATAATTTTTATGAAATATGAAAAACATTTACTAAATACATAGTAAATATTTTTGCATATTTTACTTGCATTATATAACAACTATAAATAATATTAAAAAAATTAAATAATACAATACAAAAAAAAAAAAATTAAAATAAAACAAAACATACTAATTTCCATCCTCATTCAGAAACGATGAGGTCATTTGTCTTGTTCAAGGACATATTGGTCTCTTGAGGGGTTCGATCCTACAATCTTCTATCAGCTCTGATCTTAAACACTGCACCATACCGCCACCACCATAACAAAGAGGTCTCATTACAAAAACAAAGTATCTATTACATGAAGAACAATGCAATCTCTCACACCCTTCTGGAGCTTGACCGTATGATGATAGTCTCTGACAGGTCCCCTTGCTCTGAGCACTCAATCCCCTTTTGTGTCTATTTCCATTGTACAAACATACACTTATTTATAGTATTATTTTTAGATGCACCAAAACTGCCTTCAAAGAGTGGCTTTGCAATTTACCCAGCCAAACACTCTGAGAAACAACACCTGCGCACACTAGGGATAGTACGAGTCGTCACAGTAACCAATCACAATATAGTATATAGTATAGTTATACGTGTTTGAAAATAATAAAATTATACCATAAATAAGCTACAAATCTTACATTATGTACAATAAAATGTTCTCCTTAACTCCAAACAACATCATTACAAGCTAAACAAGCTTGCATATCGTGTACCAATACAACTAGGTCTATTTTTCATTCGGCTCCATCAAGGCTGTGTGGTGTGTAATCAATGGACAGAGATGAATGACAAGGTCACGTGGAGGTAATTAAATATCATAACGCAAATCGAGGGGCTGCGCTGACTTTGAAGTCTAATACTACAAACATCTTAGGCCGAAAAATAATAATAATCTGCATTAATTATTCAAACCAAGAGCCAAACGGATCTGGTAAACAGGTAAGATCAGTCTTTGATGTTGATAAGGCAGCGGTGTGTGTGGGGAGGGTTATAATCAAGAGGGACGTGCAGGTGCAGCTTGGGATAATTCAATATTTGCCCCACAGATTGAATTCTGCTGGAGGGAGGTGGGATAATCTGATGGGCCGTCCCTGAGTGGAGGGACATGACGCAGATGTGTGTGAGGTGCACAGATGCTTACAAACACGCCTATGAATATATTTAACATGCTGTTTTGGCAGCGTAAGAAAGACTGTGATTGGTTGTGTAAATTTATGTATATTTTCTGCATGTTAAAATACTTGAATTCAACATAATATGCAGAAACAACTAAGTAAACCATGCGTAGGTTGATTCACCTGAAAATGTAAACACTGCCTCTCTGTTTGTCAAAACACTTATGTTTGTTTGAGAATTTCAATCTGCCTGGCATAGCAACGGCGGCTTAACCAATGGTGTGATTTTGGGGTGGAGCTACCTGTCTGTCAGACCAATAAAGGGAGAGAAACTTGTTTGAAAACAGTCATTACTTTTAAAATTGTGACCCTGGACCACAAAACCAGTCATAAGTGTAATTTTTTCAAAATTAAGATTTATACATCATCTGAATGCTGAATAAATAAGCTTTCCGTTGATGTATGGTTTGTTAGGATTGGACATTTGGCCGAGACTATTTGAAAATCTGGAATCCGAGGGTGCAAAAAACTCAAAATATTGAGAAAATTGCCTTTAAAGTTGTCCAAATTAAGTTCTTAGCAATGCATATTACTAATCAAAAATTCAGTTTTGATATATTTACAGTAGGAAATTTACAAAATATCTTCATGGAACATGATCTTAATGTCCTAATGATTTTTGGCATAAAAGAAAAATCAATAATTTTGACCCATACAATGTATTTTTGGCTATTGCTACAAATATACCCCAGCGACTTAAGACTGGTTTTGTGGTCCAGGGTCACAATTGTGTTTGGTGAGGTTTGTGATGAAGAAACTACATACTTCTCTTGTAAGTAATTGATATACAGTAAAAAAGCTTGTGATTGGTTAAAATGTGTACATTTTCTTTATAATGAAATAATTAATATGCAGAAACCACTCTAAGTAAACCATGTGTAGGTTGATTCGCTTGTAATTGACTGCTTGTCAAAATGCTGATCTGTTCGTTTTAAAATTCCGACCAGTCTGGCATAGCAACAGTGCCATAACCAATGGCGTGAGTTTGGGGTGGGGTTATCTATTTGTCAGACCAATAAGAGACAGAAACCTGTTTGAAAACAGTCATTTTCTGGTGGAAACGCACCAAAGCTGGTTTGCCAACCGCCATTAAATCCAAAGAAGAAGAAAACAGTCATGATGTTTGAAATTGTGTTTGGTGAGGCTTACGCTGCAGAAACTACACACTTCACATGCAAGTAATTGATATAGAGTAAGAAAGCCTTTGAGTAGTTAAAATGTGTACATTTTCTGTACGTTAAAATAATTAATGCAGAGACCACTGTAAGTAAACCATATGTAGGTTGCTTTATGTGTTTGTCAAAACATTAAAGGGGATCTATAATGCTATTTCACACATTCTGACTTATTCCGACTGCTAAAAAGTTGGATTCTCATGAACATGAGAACATAACCATAACATGACCAAAGTCTCAAAAAACAAGTTTCGCTACGTAAAAACTTTGCATGCTTGTGACTCTTTAGCTCCGCCCACAGCACGCCTTCAGGAGCTCGACTGTTTTCGGAGAGAAGCGGTACAGCTGTATCTTTCTTTTATAAATCTGATAAAACTAAAGATTCTTCGGAGGTATGAAGAACGCAGTACTACTCTATAGGTACTTAAGTTTAACACGAGATTGGCAGAAACTGTGTGTGTTATGTCCCCTTTAATCTGTTTGTTTGAAAATTCTGACCAGTCTGGCATAGCAACAGAGGCTCAACCAATGGCACGAGTTTAGGGTGTGGCTAGCTGTCTTTCAGACCAATGACAGACGGAAACATGTTTGAAAACAGTCATTATGTTTGCAATTCTGTTTAGTGAGTCTATTTCCACAGAACTACACACTTCACCTGTAAGTAATTGATATAGGTGTAAGAGTTCCTGCAACTGATTAAATTACACGATGGAGGAGTAAGGAAAGATTGGTTAATCTAAAACATGTTGCTGAAACAACACAAACAAAAACAAAATGTCAAAATATATACAGATTTTAATAAATCTAGTCCTGGATGATAAACGAAACAAACCATTTCTGGAGAATTGTTGATGTCCTACTGCAGTTCTCATGCAGTGTAACCTTTCACTTTTCTGCAGTAAGAATAAGCTGCTTTCTCTCAAGGCTGTAATGCTTGATGAGATAAAGAAACAGATTTCTTGATTTTTCACAAAGGGAATGAAAAATATCTTCAGGCATTTTACCAGTTCATGGTGAGTCACAATTTTTCAGCATTTTAGATTTTTTTTTTTTTTTTTTTTTACCTTTACCTAGTAATTACATATATATATAATTATATTATTCATATATTTATATATTGTCCTGATTTTATTTTTATTTTTCAAGGCTGTAATGCTTGATGAGATAAAGAAACAGATTTCTTGATTTTTCACAAAGGGAATGAAAAATATCTTCAGGCATTTTACCAGTTCATGGTGAGTCACAATTTTTCAGCATTTTAGATTTTTTTTTTTTTTACCTTTACCTAGTAATTACATATATATAATTATATTATTCATATATTTATATATTGTCCTGATTTTATTTTCATTTATATATATATATATATATATATATATATATATATATATATATATAAATAAAATGTATATAAATTGTATTTACCAGTATACATTACATTAATTATACAATTATAAATATAAAAAAAATAAATAAATAAAAATTATATATATAGAGTGGGTGAATTATCCTTTTTTTGTGACCAAAGAGAACAAAAACAAAAAGTACATGAAAATGAGAGGAGCATGGTGAACAAATAAAGAGGAAAAAACCTGCGGAAAGCACATGGAAAAAGGGAGAGAGAAAGTCTAGTTCCTCAGGTGGCTGCTGTGGTTGAAGTCCTTTCTGTCTATACGGCAATTCCTGATGTGTGTGAAATCTCTGCATTGTGCCTGCAGTGCCACACACTCTTAGACAGCACTTTCATAAACGGAGCATTTTCATCTGTCAATGCTCACAGTGTGTATGTGTATGTGCACCAGCACTGCAGTGTCTGTCGTTCTTTCTGCAGCCTCATTTTTTCACACACACACGCTGTACTGGTCACTGTCGATCTGTTACCTGCTGAGATGCACCATTACTGCAGTGTGTTCATATCAGCAGGCAAATCAGTGTGTGGTCACACTCCTAAACACTCACCTCTACTAAACAATCAACCAGAAAGCACTTTTCCCAAGTGAGTCTGAAAATAAAAACCATCTACAATTCTGACTGCTTCCTAATAAACTTCATGAAATCAAAACTGGACATATTTGTAGTCCATATCTACTAGATTTGATGTCCTAAGTGCACTAACGTACTTCTAAAATTGTACTAAAGTCTCTATTAGAAGTTCAGATTTACAGAGAAAACAGAACAAAATAATTGATGACTCACCCTGCACTACACAGATTTTCGTCCAATAATATGCTCTCTAGAACAATGATGCCCCTCCCCCAATACCACCACAAGCAAATCCTACAGCAAATTGTTCTGCCTAAACTTCTTGTTCCAATACAAATCCAAAAAAAGAAGAAAGCTTAAACGATTTATAACCACCACTTTTGATAAATAAACGTCTTAGGAGAGTTTACATAACACTTAATGAAAAGTGTAAAGCTGCTAAAGATGACTCATTTAGTCAAACATTATTACACTCTATCTTTATTACGCTCTCTGTGCTGAACCACATGAGATGAACACTTCAGAATCACGTGATGTCTGGGTTAGATGATGTTTTGATAATGTCTCAAAGGGGGACGACAAATGATCAGCCTGTGGCGAGACCTGGAAGACCCATCTGCAATGTGGCAGGATTGCTCTGTTCCAAAACCCAGTGAGCTGCCCATTTACCCAGCATTTTAAAGTCAAGAAGGCTGTTTCAAAATGTAAACAAAATAAACAAGATACCTTTTTTTAAACACCAACTAAAGACCTATTCACACCAAGAATGATAATGATAACTATAAATATAACGATAACTATATTTGCGTCCACACCAGTGAATGATAACTGTCTGTTTTTCTTGTTCTTGTTGCATTTACACGACTTCATGTGAATGTGAACAGTGAATCTCTATCTGATCTCTACCGTAATCAATGTAGTGGAATAAAAACAATACATAGTCTTTTCTACTGCAATTTCAAAAGAGGCAAGACAGTGCTGTCGAAACTAGCGCTGAATACCTGAGGTAATTTTAAGCTTTATATTGCTCTATTTGCTGGTCCAACGTCTGTTTGCTTCTCCTCAATGTAGCCTATTTCAAATATGCAAGCCCTTTGAATTTGAAGGAAGTCTGATAAGCTGTCAGCTGTTAAAAATAAATAAATAAATAAATAAAAATCGTTCTGAAATTGATCCCAATGATATCGTTCCTCTATATCGTCATCTTTATAGTCTTGGTGTGAACTCTGCTATTCTCTTGAATTTTAAATGATTTTTAGAACATTATCTTTATAGTTATAGTTATCGATATCATTCTTGGTAAGAGTGGCGCGGTGCGGCATGACAAAATACTATAAGACCCAATATAATCAGTGAAGCTGTCTACATCGGATGCAGCGTGGTGCAGCACAACACAACATATCCCCGACAGTAAACTGATACCTCGTTCTATTTATGATGTACTGACTCGCTTTGTCGCGTCTAGTGTAGACAGACTTTTACTGTTGCGGTGTGGTGCAACATGACTGTCCCATCCGGTGTAGACACGGTGTTAGAGTATCACGCCATTAGCTTAGCGACATGCTAACATCAAATCAATTGAGAGTAGAGTCCCCCATGTGGAGTTGCTACCTATGAAGAGCATTTCAAATCAGGCAGGTATGAGGTTCTATGGTAGTCAATATGTTCCCTTAGAAGGCAGCTGCCTATGTAAGTACACATCAAGGTAGCTCTCTAGGTTTTGGAACAGAGCTGTAGGGAGATATACTGTGTGTGGCTACTATAAGATCTTAAAAGGAGTGTAGCGCTCAGAAACAATTGATCTTTAAACTGTCACACACTGCAGATTACATTATATGGTCTGAATAATGAACCATATCAACCTAAGCATACACGCCTACTCTTAATGTGCAGTGTGGGTTTGATTTACACCCAGCCCTCGCACACATACACACATTTGTTTTTCCTATCATGTTGGGGACATTACCCTACTTTAAATGTGCACACAGACCTTGCTGCATTTCCACATTTTCATTAACATTTAGTACTGTATGTTAATTAAGCCCTTTCTTAAAGGGTTACTCCACCCCAAAATGAAAATTTTGTCATTAATCACTTACGCTCATGTTGTCCCAAACCTGTAAAAACTTAGTTCATCTTCGGAACACAATTTAAGATATTTTAGATGAAAACCGGGAGGCTTGTGACTTTCCCATTGACTGCCAAACAATTTTCACGGTCAAGGTCCGGAAAAGTATGAAAGACATTGTCAGAATACTCCATCTGCCATCAGTGGTTCAACCGTAACATTATGAATCTACGAGAATACTTTTTGTACAGAAAGAAAACAAAAATAAAGACTTTATTCAACGATTCAGCACTGTAACGTCGCCGTAGCGCTATTTTGGAGAGCATCGCTTAACGCACACAGCGTACGCCGGACTGCATCAGCACAATGCAAGGATACACTATTTTCGTTCAAATCAAAGTGTAAATTCACGTAGAAGACGTATATTTGCATTGCGACTGACACAGAGTTTGGAATGACGGGGGTAAGTGATTAATGACAAAATTTTCATTTTGGGGTGGAGTAACCCTTTAAGTTCTTCCCATGGGATTAATTTTGTCATTAATCGCTGGTCCAAAAAATGTATATGCTTTTAGATTTTACTGTCCTAGTGGAGACATTTGGTTTCACACGCACACACACACACTTTTGCATGTTGCTTTAATGAGCTCATTCCTGCAATTTAAAGTCTTTTATGTGATACACATACACACAGTGCAATGAGCATTTACAACTAACTGAGGCTCTAATATCACAAGGCGACCACTTCAACATAACAATTACAAAGAGAGAGAGCGCACAAGAGAGGGGTCAATATCTCAATCATGACACACTCATATTTCAAAATGACACTTTCATGAGTATGCAGTGAGAAACAATAGCCAATAGCGTAACGCTGAATGAGTTATAGTATTCTGAGGTACAGAAAGAAAAGGTTGAGCGAAAATGAGCAGGAGAGAGAGAGACCTTTGCTCAAGGTGTTTACTTTGAGAAAATGCTATGTAAAGATTTCTGAAACAGATAGGACACTGTGTTTTACACATGAGACTCAGATTAACACAGTGCTGCCCTATGCAACAGAGAGAGAGAGAGAGAGAGAGAGAGAGAGAGAGAGATACAGGCAGAGGTGGAGAAGTGGATGCAGAAGGAGAGAGAAAGAGAGGCAGGCAGAGAGAAAGATACACAGGCTAAGAGAGAGAGACAGACAAAGTGACAGACAGAGAGAGAGACAAACAGAACAAGGACAGGGGAGCCAGTCAGACAGGTAGAGAGAAAGACAGGTAGGGGGGAGACAAGAGATGAAGACAGGTAGAGGGAGATTGGGAAACTGGTACAGAGAGGGAGACAGGCAGAGAGACAGACAGGTACAGGTACAGACAAAAGAGAGACAGGTAGGGGGTGATTGGAAAACTGGTACAGAGAGGGAGACAGGCAGAGAGAAAGACAGGTAGAGGTGGAGATGAGAGAGGTAGAGGGAGATTGATAAACTAGTATAGAGAGAGAGACAGGCAGAGAGACAGACAGGTAGAGGGAGAGTTAGAAACTGGTACAGAGAGAAAGACTGGTAGAGGTGGAGACAAGACAGAGACAGGAAGAGGGCAAGCAAGAGGCTGGTATAAAGTGAGACAGGCAAAGAGAGAGACAGACACAAGAAGAGAGACAAACAGTGAGAGCAGAGACAGGTACTGAGAAAGACAGAAAAGTGTGAGATAAACGGGGAGAGACAGAGACCGAGAGATGCAGGAAAAGGAAGAGACAGACAGGCAGAAAGGGAGACGGGCAGAAAAAGACAAACGGGGAGAGCGAAACAGGTACAGAGAAGATAGGAAGAAAGAGAGATAGAAAGGGTGCAGGACGAAGGAGAGACAGGCACAAAAGAAGATACAGGACATGGAGAGATGGGCAAACAGACAGATACATAGTAAGACAGGTACATGAAAAGAGATAAACAGGGTGAGAAACAGACAGGAACAGAGAGAAACAGGAAGATAGACAGACCGATGGGTAGAAAGAAAGAGAGAGTGTCACCTCATCTTAAGGATTTGTAAAACTGCAGAGGTACTTTTCACAAAACCCAACCAAGAGCACAAAGTGTGTGTGCGGCAAAACCTAACAGAGTCCGAACCATCCAATTTGTGCACTGTTCCCTTCTGACTTCAACCCTGCTGTGCTTCAGCGAGCATGAAAACACATACACATACAGGCGCATGCACAACACAGAGGTTAACCACTGCCACACACACGTCCCTTCTGTCACGCAACAGCGCAGGACGAATCGGACACTGACCTGGAACCATGATCCATCCTTTAGAACACTGCCACACCAGAGCTTACGGTATCCATACGTCCTTGCGTGTCCGTCAGAGGTGCGCTGCCGTTAGCCAGGCTGACCGGAGGTGAGAAGTCATGGTGTTGTGTGAACCGGCGTGGGTGCTCGTTCTAAACACACTAAGCAGGAAGGAGAGCAGCGCTGCGCTGTGTGTGTGCGTGCGCGCTCAGTCTCACACACACTCTTACACGCTTCAGCATCTCTAACCCTCCCCTTCCCTTGTCATTTTCTCCCTGAAACCTTTCTGTGTATACAAATAAAGGGAAGATAAACCTGTTTTATTTTTAATGATTACCCTAAATTGTCCGTTTCCTCCCTGTCATGATCTTTCTAACCTTTCCTAACATTGTGCATAAATTATGCAAAATGCGTGTAGTCATTAGGAGACAAGACACATGGTATGCAAATGCTCCTTTGTGAGGAAAGTGGTGACTAATTGCGAATTCCTGTACGACAACATTTACTCACATGCACAATTGATAAAGGAGGGAGTCAGGGGTCGATCCTCGGCCCTCTTGCGTTTTCTGCACATAATAGTATATTGATCAAAGCGTTGCTTGCCAATCCTTGCTGTTTTCCTAATGCTCCTGCCATCACACACACACTCTAGTACTCCAGTTAATGCCGCTGCTAGAGCGTTATTATTCTTTCCTACATGTGAACAGCCGGAGGGTTGAGTCAGTGGAGGACAATTTGTCGCAAAATAAGACTCGCGAATTGCCAATTCAAGTTCAGAGTGGAAAGTGGCTTCGCTCTCTTCTAGCGTGCCTAATGTGTGTCCCTCTCACTCTCTGGGGCAAATCGAACTGGCAGACTGCGACAAACATGTTTGTCTGCATCCCACTGACAAATTTTGAATTGTGAAAACACTTCAGTTCGTTAAAGATTTGTCAGTGTTTTCTTTACTGCATCAGGCAGCTTGCTCATTTCAGAAAAGTTCTCTCTTGATGAGACTTGATTTTAATCGCTTTCAGTGCCTGTTTCTCTCAGTACTAAATTAGCCAGGCATTCAAGAGGAAACAGGCATCTGAATAACCAATCACGATGGAGCAGTCTGGTTTTCAAGTCCATTACACCTGCACTGAAGCGCAGTTTCAACAACTGAAAGCATGAAACTGTGCCCTGCAAGTACATGAGCTATTTTCCTCCTACATCAGGGGTGGGCAGATTTAGGTGCACACTACAAAAATACAGCTTGTTGACCTTTGATGTTTAAAATAAAAAAAACTTAGATTGTAGCCAGCCTTCAGTGTCGAAGTGCTACGATAAATTTCAAATAAACTGAATATCGTACTAAAACTAAATGACAATAGTGACAAGAGGCAAGCAGGATGAATTGCTCAATCCAGGAGGATTGCAAAACCCTACAATCGGTTCGTAGCAGTAGAAGACATGTACGCCAGTGGCAATCTGCTTTATAAATGCTTTAGAGCAAACCTGCAGCTGCAACAACGTATTGGCATATTGGTCACCGTTACAAATTGCTCACAAACCACAGGTTTGTTTTTCTTTGATGGATAGCAACATAGAGGCAACTGTTCACCCTCGTTGGGACCATTACGACGCCTTCAATACCATTTGCAGGATTGAAGATCACATTAGTCAAAGACTCAAGACGTCCCTGATGACGCCAAATGGTGACCGTGGAAAGAGGTCCAGGCTCTGTCTTCCATGACGCAGAAAACACCAGCAGAGTGAGATGGGAGGGGTAAACAAGTGAATTAAACGGACAGATCAGGCTTGAGCGGTAGAGGATGGGGAGTCGAAACTGAGAAAGAGAGAGCGGGTGTTTAACTGAATGAGTGTGGTTGATTCATTACCACAGAGACCGAGACAGCTCACTCAACTCTGCGTGATGCTCCTGAATACACGGCAGACAAGATCAGACTAAAACACACACACACTGAAAGGGATAGTTTGCCTCAGAATTGACAATTCTGTCATCACCCTTGTGCTGTTTCAAACCTGTATGACTTGCCTTTTCTCTGTTGAACACAAAAGAAAATATTTTGAAGAACATTTTTTGCAGATAAAATGGAAGTCAATGGGGTCCAAAACAACACTATGGACAAAATTAAAGGTGGAAAAAATAAGAATTTTTGATTGAACTATCCCTTTAAATAAAGATTAATCTGATCAAAACCCTCATAAACTACTAAAATATGACTTTGATTACCCAATGTCACATTTGATGCCGCCTACGTCTTACTATCGGTGGGCATGCTAGAAGACAAATCGAGAAATAGAACGATGCTTGAGAGAAAGTTTCCTCTTGTCTTTGATTACTTTGCTTTCAGGCAGATGGGGAATTTCATAGTGCCGTAAGGGAGAACTGTGAAGTTCTGGCCCTTAATTGGTGTTTTAAGGAATACAGAAGCTTTGTTCTTTAAACTAGGACACTAGGGGGGAGAAAACAATGTTCTTTACTCAAGGACAATCAAATCACCAGGAGCTGTTTTATGTTGTATACACAATTTATTTTAAGTGCCGGAAAACAGAACACAGCAGTAGTCATGAGTGTGTGTGAGTTTCAGGCACCCGAACACAACCATTACAGATAAAAAGAGAGTACACTCTGGATTCACTCCAAAACACTGGAATAACTGACCTTGACCCGCTCGCTCGGAGAAAACTGTCCTAAATACACAAACACAAAGACAACACTGGCCACAAAAACCACAGAACAAGAGGAAGAAACTATATTTGGTTTCTCCAGACTGGAAAAAAACAAAACAAAAAACAACTTGCAACGCAAACAAATCATTAGAAAGGCAATACGACAGAAGTTAAGGACAGGAAACCAGAACTAGATTTGAACCCTGGATTCCAAAACGAGCACCACAGCTCAACGTATCAGCAGTATCTGCAGTAAACTACAGTTTCGACAAAGAAACCGGATTCGAACCCTGGATTTCAAAATGAGCATCACAGCTCAAAGTATCTGTAGTTCACTACGGTTCCGACAAAGCAGCTGGATTTGAACCTTGGATTCCAAAACGAGCACCACAGCTCAAGGTATCAGCAGTATCTGCAGTAGACAACGGTTTCGACAAAAAATCTGGATTTGAACCCTGAAATCCAAAACGAGCACCGCGGTTTCGACAAAGAAGCCGGATTCGAAACCTGGATTCCAAAATGAGCACCACAGCTCAACATATCAGCAGTATCTGCAGTAGACTATGCTTTCAACAAAAAAGCCAGATTTGAACCCTGGATTCCAAAACAAGCACCACAGCTCAAATTATCAGCAGTATCTGCAGTAGACCATGGTTTTGACAAAAAAACGGATTTGAACCGTGGATTCCAAAATGAGCACCACAGCTCAACATATCAGCAGTATCTGCAATAGACTACGGTTTCAACAAAAAAGCAGGATTTGAAACCTGGATTCTAAAACGAGCACCATGGTTTCGACAAAGAACCGGATACGAACCCTGAATTCCAAAATAAGCACCACAGCTCAATGTATCAGCAGTATCTGCAATAGACTACGGTTATGACAAAAAAGCCGGATTTGAAACCTGGATTCTAAAACGAACACCACAGGTCAATGTATCAACAGTATCTGCAGTAGACTACAGCTTCAACAAAGAATGAAGTAACTGGGATGCTGCCAGAGCTATTAGGGCTAGTATTCACACTGCTGGCAGCGGCGCGCTGTTGGGCGGCACACTGAAGGGTGCGCATAAGTGTGTGTGTGTCTGTGATATTAATGGCTGACTGGAGCAGCCTCATAACTCTGGCATTAGGGAGAAGCTGGTGGTAATTACGACCCTATCTCTGGTCCCAGATCAGAATGTCCCGCTCCAGATAAACGAGGACCAGCTCTGAGCCAGAGCTGATGGATCGAGAAGCGTTTTCTTCTGCCCAAAGAGCAGCGGGAACGGCACTGCATCACAAAAGGCGTTCCTGACACATCTCTTTCTGTGCCGCTGCTTCTAAGGAGGCACTCAATCTACAAGACAAAGGTTGCATGGCCACAATAATCTCGTTTCGCTTCTGGGAGAATCACTGGCTCGCAGTTCCATTCAGCTCTTCACAGAAAAGTGCTAAAGGCCAACCGAATCGGTTCAAAGAAATGTTTTGAGCTCAATACCAGTTAGAACTCAAACAAAAGCATTTGTTGTAGATTACCACAGAAAACAATTCTGACTCAAAAAAAGATTACTTTAATCACTTTAATTCAGTTTAAATTTAAAAGTAATACTTAAATATAATTACGAAATACTCTAATAAAACATTATCTGAGATGAAACATTATCTAAATCTTTATTTTTGCTACTGTTCAGTCTAAATTTAAGAATAATAATTTTAAAGCACTTAAATTGCAATTACACCGTGTCTACACTAGATGCGAGCGGCACGGCATAAACAATACAAAATGCAATAGAACCTATTATAATCAGTGATGCTGTCTACACTGGATGCGGCGCGACATGACAAATCCCTGACAGTAAACTGCTGCTGCGTTCTATTTATGACGTACTGACACAAAGTTCAAATGACTTTCAACGGTCGTTTTGTTGCATCCTGTGTAGACAGACTTTAGCTGTTGTGGCGCGGTGTGACACGACAACTGTCACGTCCGGTGTAAACACGGTGTTATTCTAAATAAATGTTTTATTGATGTATTAGTGCTAAGTGATTTAACAAAAGTAACGTTTTTAAATTTAAACTAAATAAAGGTTAACTTTTTTTTTAAAATTTACTTTAAAATGTTTACTTTAATTTTTCATTTTAAATTTAAATTTTTACTTTAATTTTGATGTTTGTTTGTTTTTTATTACTACAGAAAATAATTTTGACTTGTTCCTTTACATTAAAAAAAAAAGGCAAGGAAG
Organism: Spinibarbus caldwelli; assembly: GCA_039654775.1. Lineage (NCBI taxonomy): Eukaryota > Metazoa > Chordata > Actinopteri > Cypriniformes > Cyprinidae > Spinibarbus > Spinibarbus caldwelli. The sequence continues at coordinate 9,008,951 of CM077231.1, forward strand.
GCAAAAATTCATTCAACTAAAACAGTAGCAAAACTTATGGTTTAGACAACATTTCATCTGAAATAATGCTTTATTGATGTATTCATTTCAGAACTGTATTTGAGATCCATATTCGGTACTGTTTTAGTTGACAAAATTTTATTGTCTTCCTTAAGCTCGGCTCACACTGTGCAATTTTGGCCACGATTTGGTTGTCTAGGACAAATTTTGAAAATCCTAAAAGATTCCAATAATCCTAGGCTAAAGTTTGTAGTCTTTGGTCGCTGGTTTGACATGTTCACCAACAGCCGATTAATGGCTGTTGCGATCAAATTTCACCTCCGACAAAATTCTGGCAGTGTCAGAAAATTTGGCGCACAGTCCTGCAGTGTGACTACTCCTACGACGAATGTCAAACTGTCTTCGTTTTTCAAGACAAACTATGAGCAGAATTAATGCTAGAGAATTATTCCATCAGCCATAAACTCCAGCGCTCCCGTCCTCCGCTCACGGAATTAATCTGATATGTTACCTTTTCTATATAAACACTGGTTGCGCCGCTGTTTTCATGTGGGTGTGTAGAGCTGCATACACTGTATTCTTCTTAAATATGATGGTATTGCCGCCGGTCATATACTTTTCATGATAGCCAACATTTCGGTCCCGCGTGCAATACAGTTCGCAGTCACTGGACACACATGGGTTGATAATGTAAAACTCCGGACAAGTTTTCTTGCGCGCACCTGTTTTTAACTCGTCTCGACTGTCGTACAGTCTGACATTAATGACAACTGAGATCTCATAGTGTGACATGATCATCATGTTCGTACAGTCTGACAAGTACAATCCTAAAGGACTTTTAAAAAAAATAAATAAATAAAAAATAAATAAATAAATAAATCGCACCGTGTGAGCCCGGCTTTAAACACAGCAGTTTTTATTTACATTTTTTTTTACATAAAGGGACAAGTTGAAAATTAATTTAAATAAATAATAAAATAAAAAATATTATAAATAAATAAAATGATAGTAAAAATGAAAGCAAAAATCACAAATACAGTAAAGCACTTAAAATAAATGTTTACATTTATTTACTTAAAGTTTAAAGCGCTTAATAATGAACAAAAAACAAAATTTAATTATTAAATTAATACATATATAATACAAATAAAAAAATAAAATAAAAAAATTATATATGATTTTATATATATATATATATATATATATATATATATATATATATATATATATATATATATATATATATATATATATATATATATATATATATATATAAAAAAAAAATCACAATTTGATGTGTAAAGAATTCTAAATCAATTTTTGTATGACTACCATTCTACCTCGATAAACTTCGATAAAATTATTTATAAAATTTATTATAAAATAAAAACTATTTTCTGTGGTAATCAAAATTGTTACAAATGCTGTCGATTGAGCATAACATTATAAATTCTGTTAAGGGCCTGAATGTTTTGACTACCTGACGGTGGATGCCAAAGACTTTCTAAAAATGAAACCGTTATCCTTTGTATTTCTAAGCGGAGATGTATTGTATAAATGATGGATGGGCTATGTTGATTGACAGGGCCTTTGTATGTGAGAGTCCCCAGTGTAAACTCAGACACATTGAGTGCCGCCTCTCATGTGGGACTCTTTAGAGGATCCTGCCAGTCCTCTTTCTTACTTCCCCTATCTCGATCCTGTGACACAGCGTCCTGCTAAACCAAAAATCACATTGGGAAGAGGCCTGTCACTCAGACATCACCTTGAAGGGAACGGGAGAGCGGTGCGGCTGGAATTCTCAAATATGTGCTTGGAAAGTAAAACGACAAACACTTATTGTTGACAGGAACGGGAAGCAGGCTGGATTCAAACCAGCCTCTCCTGCATGAGAACTACAACTCTATGGGCCCTATCATACAGCTGGTGCAATGCGACGCCAGGCGCGATGCAAGTGTTTTTGCTAGCTTCAGTCCAAAGAAATTATTTTCACGTAAAGCGCCACGTTGTTTAAATAGCAAGTGCACTTGCGCCCATCAGTTCACCCATGGGCGTGCTGGTCTGAAAACGACGTGTGTTCAGGCGCATTGTTGGCACGTTGCTATTCTGAAGCAACTGAAAATGTTTGCGCCACTGACCAACTAAAACCTGGTCTAAAGTCAATGGTGCAGTATTTTTTTTAAATTTATTTAAAGGGCACAGTAATACAGGTGCATCTATAAATTAGAATGTCGTGGAAAAGTTAATTTATTTCAGTAATTCAACTCAAATTGTGAAACTCGTGTATTAAATAAATTCAATGCACACAGACTGAAGTAGTTTAAGTCTTTGGTTCTTTTAATTGTGATGATTTTGGCTCACATTTAACAAAAACCCACCAATTCACTATCTCAACAAAGTAGAATACTTAATAAGACCAATAAAAAAAGCATTTTTTGTGAATTGTTGGCCTTCTGGAAAGTATGTTCATTTACTGTATATGTACTCAATACTTGGTAGGGGCTCCTTTTGCTTTAATTACTGCCTCAATTCGGCGTGGCATGGAGGTGATCAGTTTGTGGCACTGCTGAGGTGGTATGGAAGCCCAGGTTTCTTTGACAGCGGCCTTCAGCTCATCTGCATTTTTTGGTCTCGTTTCTCATTTTCCTCTTGGCAATACCCCATAGATTCTCTATGGGGTTCAGGTCTGGTAAGTTTGCTGGCCAGTCAAGCACACCAACACCATGGTCATATAATCAACTTTTGGTGCTTTTGGCAGTGTGGGCAGGTGCCAAATCCTGCTGGAAAATGAAATCAGCATCTTTAAAAAGCTGGTCAGCAGAAGGAAGCACGAAGTGCTCCAAAATTTCTTGGTAAACGGGTGCAGTGACTTTGGTTTTCAAAAAACACAATGGACCAACACCAGCAGATGACATTGCACCCCAAATCATCACAGACTGTGGAAACTTAACACTGGACTTCAAGCAACTTGGGCTATGAGCTTCTCCACCCTTCCTCCAGACTCTAGGACCTTGGTTTCCAAATGAAATACAAAACTTGCTCTCATCTGAAAAGAGGACTTTGGACCACTGGGCAACCCAAAATACAACAACTGTAGCCAAATTCCTTGACACGTCTGTGTGTGGTGGCTCTTGATGCCTTGACCCCAGCCTCAGTCCATTCCTTGTGAAGTTCACCCAAATTCTTGAATCGATTTTGCTTGACAATCCTCATAAGGCTGCGGTTCTCTCGGTTGGTTGTGCATCTTTTTCTTCCACACTTTTTCCTTCCACTCAACTTTCTGTTAACATGCTTGGATACAGCACTCTGTGAACAGCCAGCTTCTTTGGCAATGAATGTTTGTGGCTTACCCTCCTTGTGAAGGGTGTCAATGATTGTCTTCTGGACAACTGTCAGATCAGCAGTCTTCCCCATGATTGTGTAGCCTAGTGAACCAAACTGAGAGACCATTTTGAAGGCTCAGGAAACCTTTGCAGGTGTTTTGAGTTGATTAGCTGATTGGCATGTCACCATATTCTAATTTGTTGAGATAGTGAATTGGTGGGTTTTTGTTAAATGTGAGCCAAAATCATCACAATTAAAAGAACCAAAGACTTAAACTACTTCAGTCTGTGTGCATTGAATTTATTTAATACATGAGTTTCACAATTTGAGTTGAATTACTGAAATAAATGAACTTTTCCATGACATTATAATTTATTGAGATGCACCTGTATATGCATACTCTCTGCTTATTACACACACAGGGACATGCAGCAGCACACAAACATGCCAAATATAAAAAAAAATGAAAGGATTACAATGTAAAAGATTATTAGATCCGTTTTGTCTCTGGAGAAGCGTTCAGTCTTTGCACTTGCAAATTCCGCCATGCAAATAGCAAATCCGCCATGGTGCAAGAGCATCTGGCTTTTAAAGGGAATGGGAGATGAGACTCTGATTGGTTTATTGCACATTACGCCCAAAACACACCCATGACTCATTAAGAGAATAGGTACAACCCTTTTGGATCATGCGTCTGGCACACAGACAGTTTTTTCCGTCGTTAAACTAACAAAAGTGGATTCGGACTAGAGGTCGACTGATGTATCGGTTTTGCCAATTAATCGGCACTGATAGTTGATTGCTGGAACTATCGGTTATCTGCAAAAATCCATGCCGATAGTTTTCCGGGTTGCTGGAGTGGCTGAAAAGGCTCTGCTGTCATTCAAATCACTGACAGCATGTGCTGTTTGTTTGGACACGTGATACTGCATGCTGAACAGAGCGGGAAACTTCAGATGCGGATTTAAATGCAGCTGACAGAAAATGCTGCTATGCCACAGAGCGCCATTCACATAGTTTTCTATTAAATTACATTATATTTGTCCCAAATCGTTGTTAATGTACATAATGACTTCACCCTAGGCTATAAAGTATGTATTGTGCCTTTTCACGTTTGTCTTTCTGTGGCTCTAATAAAGTCTGCATGCTTCATTTAGAGATATATAATATAGATTGCGATTTCTCTTTCTGTTTGTTCTGTTTTTTTTTAAACACCAAACTACAAACTCATCTAAGCTGCTGTTCATTCTTGAAATAAACTTGTGTCTGTTTGGTGATTAAATAAACAGTTTTAGACTGCTAATCGAGTTGAACGCGACGCGTCCGGTGTGTGATACCTGTGATTTCTCCTAGATGCAGCGCTGTGCTTTTACCCAGTATGTGACTGGCATATTTTGTTATTTTGATTAGATCATCATCAACTGTTCTAGCATAGAAGCAGTTAAAGTGTGAGAGTGTACATACAATATCCATATGTATATCATTTTAATGCTGTTGCCTTTGTGTAGATATTTAAAGATGGCCATTTTTAAACAGGACTGTTGAAATGAAATGGTAACACTTTACAATCAGAGTCCATTTGTAACAATTAAAACTGTATAATGTTCCTTGTTAAAGTGTGTTAATTTCAACATTTACTATTACTAATACATTTTTAAATTTTAAAGTTTCTTTCGTTAACATTAGTTAAAGGGGGCATAACACACAGTTTCATCCAATCTCATGCTAATCTTGAGTACCTATAGAGTAGTATTGCATCCTCCACATTTCCAAAAAGTCTTTAGTCTTATCATATTTATAAAAGAAAGATACAGCTTTACGATTCTCTCCGAAAAAGGTTGAGCTCCTGGAGGTGCGCTGTGGGCGGAGCTAAAGAGTGACGAGCACTTGAGCACCGATCACCAACAAAACGGAGACATTTGATGCCGTTTCACTTACCATCTGCAGTTCTGAATCATGACCGGGATCTTTTATAGCTGGGACTGCTCCATCTTTCAGTATCAAACGATGTGCAAATCCAGCGTTGAACTGGGCCTTGTTTATAAAACGTTCGTCAACAAACACACTTGAGAAACTTCGTTGCTGCCCCAAAAAAAACAAACTGCATCCACTGTTTACATAACGCTGGGTTCTTCGAGAAGCTGAACAAGGTTATCTTTCCCTCACAACCAAAAACACACTTCTTTAGAGACATTCTTCCCGAGCGAGTCTCGCACAGTGCAGCCGAATGAAGCATGTTGATGGGCGCGCTCTCACTCTCTTTCTGGTCTATGTGTGCACGGGAGCGTTCTTCTGGGAGAAATGCCCATATAAGGAGTTCCACCATCGTTTACGAACCCGGAAGTAAGATTTTTGGCACAGAAATACTCTGTTATACGTCCAAATTGTTTTTTGAAACTATGTCCATGCTTAGCATGAGAATCCAACTCTTTAACAGTGTAAATAACTCAATGCATGAAACCGCATTGTAACCCCCCTTTAATAAACTGTGAAGTAACTTTAATGACCAATATAATAATTAACATGAATTTTTTCTTCATTTACAAAGTATGGTTCAGTACTGTTTTTTTTTTTTTTTTTTTTTAAATAGTAAAGGACTATTTTAGTTTTCGTTTAGCATCCATTTTTAAAAACTATCGGTTAATTAATCGTATCGGCCAGTGTGGTCCAACCTAGCTATCGGTATCAGCAAAATCCACTATCGGTCGACCTCTAATTTGGACACACCCTGAGAGCACCTGCGCCATGCGCTTAGATCAATAAAATAGGGCCCAATGTGTCTGGAACACAAAAGTTAAAAAAAAAAAAAAAAAAAAAAAAAAAAAGACTACAGCGCTCACTTGTGAAGAATTTTAAAACACCACAAGCTATAGTGAGGTAAAATGGTTTATTTCAATCAGTCCTTAATAATGTGAAAATACATTAAATTACTTATTAAATACAATTTTATTCAACATATGTATTTTTAAATTTAAGAACATTTCATTCTTAAAAAAATAGAAATGTTTCCCAATTCCACAGAGGTAATTTCTTTAAAGTTTAGTCAATCCAAAATCTATATCAGTATTTCCCCTGATTTCCATAAAGGTTAGTTGAACATATGCAGATATTCAATAAATGCAACAAAAAAATAAATATATAAATAAGTGTACTTCAAAACAAAGGAGTTAAATTGAGAAAAGAGAAAACAAAGGAAGTCTGTCCAAGTCCACGTACTTAATGGAAACATTGGATAAGCCATTCAAAATATTAGTGAATACTTTTGCTGATTTTATATTATATATATATATATATATATATATATACGAGGACAGAATTCCCTGTTGAAACGACCAGCACTGGTGTTCTTTAACTTTATTAAATATAATATAAAAATTTATATAATATATTAGAATAATATTAAAAAATATATAAATTTAATACAATTTTATTTAATAATATCTAATATAAAACGTAATGTATAATTTGATATAACATTGTATTGAATTCAATAAAAAGGTTAATTTAATTAAATTTATAAAAATATTTAGAATTAATACAATATTTTATTTAATTTAAATATTTAATATAAAATTAATTTAATTTATTTAGGTGTTCTGGTGTCCATTCTGAGCTGCTTTAACTAGCTTAACCAGCAGAAACATGCTGGTCCAAACTGATCTTCTCAGCAGGGCATGAACAAGTGTTCAGATGACAATCATCTATAAAGAAAAACTGCAAAGCTCTGAACAAAAAGAGACAAATCTAAGCCATATAAGAAGACAGCAAGACGCCACCGAAACCCAAGAAACCACACCAGGAAACCCTCAACAGAAAATGCGCAGCACACACTATGAACCTGACGCAACCTACCTTGATCACCAAGCAAGAAGGCGCACAACCACCTTGAGACCACACTACATCCCACAACCTTTTGGCCACGAAAAACACAACAACTCTCACCAGCTCCCACAGAACAAGCAATGAGGAAATGACAGAAAAGAAGAGTCCTTGACACTCTCACGATGAGAATACAGATTACTATTGGGGAATCCCTGGCCATACAACAGTCAGCTTCTCTAGCCTGCAAAAGAAAAACACATATATTATTTTCACCTCCTTTAATATATGTTCTGCAATGGCTTATGAAGCTGCATTGAGGTCCTAAAGTGTGAAATCATTTTCACACTGGGGTATTTTCTTCACATTAGTAGTGGACCGTTAGGCGTTTCATTGGTCACTCCGAGTATAATATGCCGATACACACACTCAAATACAATTTATTGACAATTAAATAAACTCACTAAAATCACATAAGGCTGATCATAAGTCTTTAGTCAATAAAAATCATTTATTAATATTTGGTAATTCTGTTTCTCACAATATTAACATTTTTGCATTATACATTATTAAAATTATGTTACAAAATAGATACAAAATTATTATTATTTTAAAATAAAATATTAAAAAATACCATAAAATGTAATTTAATAACAAATAAATTGGTTTATAATATTTAATATAAAATGCTATATGTAATATAAAATACAATTTTAAATGTAATAAAAGTAATGTAATATAACATTTAATTTACAATGCAATTTAACATTTAATTAAATTTAAATGTTCCAATATTTCATAAAAAAATTTATTTTAATAGAATATAATTGATAAAACGTATTTATAATATTTAATATAAAAAGAAAAATGAAAATATAAAATGAAAATACATTTCATGTTTCACAAAATAGATATATTTCGTATGAAACAATTTAAATTATAATAAAATAATTTAAAGTAACATTTAATTTACAATGCAATAACATTTAATTTAAATGCTTCTCAAAACAATATACTTCATAATACAATTATTTTAATATAAAATTTAACCTAATAAAAGTTTGATTTATAATATTTAATATAAAATGTAATTTAAAATCTAAAAATGTATAACATTTAATTTACAGTGCAATATAACTTAATTTAGTTTAATTTAAATATTCATATAATATAAAAAATAATTTGATTGATAATATTTAATATAAAATGTAATTTAAATTGTAAAAAGTAACATGATGTAATGTTAAATTTACAATGTAACAGTTAATTCAATTTAAATGTTCCTCTAACACATTAAATATGCCATAAAAATACTTATACATGAAATTTAATTTAACAAAAATAATTTGATTTACAATATTTAATAGAAAATGTTATTTAATATAAAAATGTATTTTAATACAATGTAACATTTAATTCAATTTAAATGTTCCTATAACACATTAAATATGCCATAAAAATAGTTTTTACCTGAAATTTAATTTAACAAAAATAATTTGATTTACAATATTTAATAGAAAATGTTATTTAATATAAAATATACAAAAATACAAATAATTTTATTGATATTTAATATAAAATGTAATTTAAATTGTAAAAAGTAATGTGATACAATGCTAAATTTACAATATAACATTTAAATGAAGTTAAATGTTCCTGTAATACTATATATGTACTATAATACATTATATAAAATACTTCTAAATGTATTTAAATTGTAATTAAATACATTATATAAAAAAAACTTTTAAAAATCAAACATTTAATTGTACTTGTTAAAAAAAAAAATACTAATTATAATTATTATAATTATTCCAAAATGCAGATTTTATTGCAAATTAACAGGCTGATGAAATGAAATAATTTAATTTAACAAAAATTATTTCATTTATAATATTTAATTTAAAATGTTTTTAATATAAAAATGTAATTTAAAATATAACAATATAATGTAACATTGAATTACATGTAAATTTAAGTTGATCAGACCACTCAAACAGTCAGAAAACTCTGGTTAGGAATGTACTCTGCTAGTTTGTTTGTCTGAGACGTCATGCGGGTCTCTCTTGTGCCTCTAGCATGGTTTCAGTCGCGATCCAATTATGATATTGTGATGCATTGCGATCATATCATGAAACATCTGCCGAAACAGCTTCCCCTGCTAGATACTCTAATGCTGTCCTGCTCATCAATCTGCTTTAGAGACACTGTTTGTCACAATATACCGCCGATGCAGACAAAGACTGCTGAGGTAAGGCTTTCGGCCTTAAATATATGTAGAAAAGCTGTCAAGTATTCAGCGGCTGTCTGATAAATAACCATATTTGCTGCATTATGGTGCTCACAGCTGCTCACAGTCTGGTACCAAGAAACCCACAGAAGGCAAGAAGAAAAAGCAATAGCCGCTTATATTTCAGAAGGAGAAGACAAAGCGAAACTCTTGAGCCATAACGCAAGGTTTTCTTGATCACTCTGCATTCTCTCGTTTAATCCATATATGAAGAGATAACACTGACAGCGGCGCTGAGGAGAAGACTTCTCATTAGCTCCGCTTCATTATGGCTCTTAATTAAGGCTGGGCTGAAGAAGACTGAGGTGGCTCGCCAGTTTAACAGAGTGATGAGTCACGCTCCTTCTCAAAAACCAGCAGCCGAAGAGGAAAGCCAATTGAAGGATTTGACTCCTGTAAAAGGTTTTCATTCGCTGCTAAAGCATAAGAAGAAATGATCGAAAATCTTCTGACGGAGTAGAAGAACTAGATTATGAATGAAATGCATATAAAAAAAAAATATTTAATGCTGCTTGCTAAAGGTGGGGTAAGCGATTTCTGGTAGCCAATGTTGACATTTGAAATCACCAAAACAAACACGCCCCTACCCCAAAAGGGTCTCACCCCTATTTTGATAGCTCCGCCCCACACATACGTACGCATTACGCATCCCAGGCAAGGATTAGTTCTGTGAAACAAAGCAAAACCAATGTTACTCACCGATCGAGAAGAAACAAAGCAACCTCGGCATCCGATCGCAGGCCTTCCCGCTCCTTGAGTTCTCCTCAGTTCTGGAAAGCTGATCTGATATTTACACGGGTCCTACTTCTTGCCTTATCGTAACACTGTGTCTACACCGGACGTGAGCGGCGCGACTATAGAACTCATTATAATCACTAATAATGCTGTCTACACTGGATCCCGACAGTAAACTGCTGCCGCATTAATTTCAAATGATTTTCAACGGTCGCTGTAGACTGTCCAGTGTAGACTGACTTTAGCTGGTGCGGCGCAACACTCCCGGCGTCCGGTGTAGACACGGTGTAAGTAGGGCTGCAACAACTAATCGATAAAATCGATTATTATCGATAATGAAAATCATCGACAACGATTCTCATTATCGATTAGTTGGGTCTGCCCACATTGCACGTCCAACTTCAGCCAGTCGCGTCAAATTAACGTTACAGCACTGAATAATGCATTTCTGTGGCCAAAATGCATCTGAAAATAGCGGTGAAACAGAATGAGATCCTGCGGGAGAAGTACGTGATCCAAGCTGCACAAAACATGAGAACTCTTTATTTTAAGCTTTAAGTTAATGCATTAGCATAATGGCTTGCCTTGTCAGGCGCTTTGACAGATGCGTGTGCGTCCTCAGCCCAAAAACGTTCAGTTTACGGTCATATCCTTATCTGTAAATGTCACAAATTCACGCAAGCATTTTCATTTTTGCATAAAGTTCCGTCCTGACGGTCTGTGTTAAGTTTAAATCTTTACTGAATGAGCGCCGGCGCGGCGGGCGCGTGAACGCGCGTCAGAGAGGGATTAATATTCAGCGCAAAAACATTAATTGTGCTGAAATATCTGTTGTTGAACGTTAAATTAAGGTTTAAAAGTCAACATGTAGTGCGCGTATTTTATGAGAGTAGGAACTGTAAAGGGTATATAGTTGTCTGAATATAAATATCAGATGCTTCATAGCCGCCTTTTACAGGATAAAGAAATTACAGTAAAAGTGACTGTGATCAAAAAGTTGGTTAACACCGAGTTTGTGTTTTTATTCGTCTTTATTATCTTTATTATTATCTTAATTTTTGATGAAGAGATTTAAACTATAGGCCTATATACAGTGCTTAATAAATTTATTAAAACAAATGTATTTAAGGTTTATAACAAATTATGTACGCTTTGTGCCACTGCTGCTCTAAACTAATAGCATTGGTGTTTACTAAAATCGTTTTTTAGCTATCTGTATTGGTTAGTCCTCCGATATGTGTAAGGCCTTTAGTAACAGCAGGCTATTTCTAATGCTATAATATAATTATTTCTGTTATCTATGAAAGAATGAAAGATCTATGAAAGATTTTTTCAGACACCCAATTACAGTCAAAAAGTAGCTAAACAATGCCAGCAAGAATGTATGCTGTTATGAAAGGCAGGAGGCTATTTTTTTATTATGTGAATAAATATTTAGTTGTTTCAGTTTGTTATTTGCCCAATAAAGGACAATAACATTTTTAGATTTAAACAATTCTTTGACAGATTCCTAAAATATTTGTGTTTTCTCTTTATTATGACAGGTGGTCTAATAAATTGTTAAGCACTGTATGTTTTCATAGCATTCAGTTGGCACGTTGGTTTGAAGAACATTGGGCAGAATGCAGAAGTGTTTTTGTCAATAAAATAAAAAAAAATAAGAAAATGTGTTCTTTTAATCCGATTAATCAAAATAATAATAATAATAATAATAATAATAATAATAATAATAAAAAAATAAAAAATAATCGGCCAACTAATCGATTATCAAAATAATCGTTAGTTGCAGCCCTAGGTGTAAGCCTTCTTTTGTTCCGCAGATGTTTTCTTCTTTTGTTTTTTATCCGCCATCTCTATCTTTCTGTCGTCGCTCGGCTATTGTCTGTCATGTGCACCGAACTCTCTCTCCCCCGCATCATGAGTAGACACGCCCCTTACTGCTGATTGGCTACAAGTTTGTTTTGGTACTTTGCCCCGACTCGTTTTCTAAAGCATTTTTGAAAAAATACATACCCCACCTTTAAACAAAAATCTGCATTTTAAAATACTGATGACACATTAAAAAGTACTACTACTAATATTCTTATAAATAAAATGATGATAATGATGATAGTCATCATCATCATCATCTCAAAATGCAATTTGAAAAAATATTAACATGTTAATTAAATATATATACAAATATGTATTTAATGGTGCTTGTTAAAGAGAAACCCGCATTTTAAAATAATTACAATAATATTATAAATAATAATTATTATAAAAAAAACAGCAACAAATATCTATCAAAACATTAATAAGAATGAAATGGATCTAAAATGTGTATTTAATCATTAAGATAATTTTTTAAAAATAACTAATATATTATGATTATTTTCATTATTATTTCACAATTTACACAATATATTAATATGAATGAAATAAATCTAAAAAGTGTATTTAATGGTACTCGTTAGAGAGAAATCAGCATTTAACAATAACTACAATTCATTTAATAATTATAATAGTAATTATAAAAGTTCTTATTTTAAAATGCTAATATATAACAAAACATTAATAGGAATGAAATGCATCTAAACGTATTTAATTGTACTGATTAAGGGAAAAACATTTTAAAATAATAATAATAATAATAATAATTTACACAACATAATATAAATGAATCTAAAATGTTTTTAATGGTACTTGTTAGCATTTTACAAAAATCAGCATTTTGCAAAAATTACAATACATTTGATAAGAATAAAATTCTATATTATTCTTTTAAAATGCCAATATATAACACACTATATATTAATATGAATAAAATGCCTCTAATAAGTGTATTTAATTGTACTCAGCTGAAATTGAAATATATTAAGTTAAAAAATATAAATGAAATACTTCTGAAATGTGTTATCATACTTGTTAAAAAAATAGAATACTAATTATCATTATTCCAAAATGCAGTTTTAATTGCAGATAAACAGGCCAATGCTTCTTATATAAATGACTGATTATTGGCCTGGCTATTATTGGTCAATCACTATTGTCAAAATAAAGCTCTTTCCAGATCTAGGGGTTGATTTATTTGTTTGCTTTGAGGCTGTAACACCGGTGTACTGATCCCAAAGCTTTTTTGCCGCAGTGGAATATTTCTGATCAGCTTTGAGAAAAGAAAAACTCAAGCATGATTCCAGCTTTTCTCATGGAGGATTTACAGAATTGGCAAAAGCGCTCAGCGATACGCAGACTTCAGAGGTTGACTGATTTCTTCTGGACGTGAAAACTGGAGCAGCCAATGAAATATTCAGGGCCAGTCTGAGCAACTCCATGAAATCTGAGGAGGCCATTCTGAAACCCTTCTTTCACAACTCATCATTTTTCAATGTTTCACAAAGACATCACATTACAATAGATTACCATCAAAAGAACCAAAAAGAGAAATGCATAGTGTTATACCCATTAAATATAGAATGGCTATTTTTGAAAATAAACGACACCATTGTAAGTAAATAAATAAATACCAGTGAATGAATGAATGAATGAATGAATAATAATAATAATAATAATAACAACATTTGTGTTATTACATTTTTAAAATTTAATAATTATTTAATAAAATTAATTTTATTTACATATTTTTTATAATCGTTGTTTTACATGAAAAATGTTACAAAAATTATTTGCTATAACATATTAAAATAAGTACAATGCTTTTTGATGTTTCAAATAAAATAAACATAAAACACTTTATAATAATAATCTGCAGTAAAATAAAGGTAAATGGATGAATGAATGAATGAATAAATTAATTAATGTATCGTAATAACAACAACAACAAGATAATGTACAGATACAGATAATTTTATTTTATATTAGTGTGCCAAATTTTGCATTACTCTCTATACATTTGTGTTTTTACATTTTTTAAATGTAATAATTATTTAATAAAATCATACATTTGCGTGCTTACATTTTTAAAATGATTTTTTAAAATAAAATTTAAAAAAATAATTATTTATATATTTTATTTATAATTGTTGTTATACATTTAAAATGTAAAAAGTAAAAGTAAATTATATAATATATAAAATAATATTAAGAATATAATAAGAATATATATATATATAAATAAATTTTATGTAAAATATTTAATATTTAGTAATATAGTTTTTACTTTATTAACTTTTTGTATACATTTATTTTTTATTATAATTGTTAGATTAGTATTACATTTTTTATATAATATAATTTTTTTTATAAAATATTTTATATACATTTTTAATTATTTGCTAAAACATAAAAATAAATATTAAAATGGTACTATAATGAGCTTTTGACATGCTAAATGAAAAAATATAATTTTTTTGTTATATATTTATAAAAATATATTTTATAATTGTTTGCAATAAAATATCAAAATAGCAGTAAAATATTAAAATAGTACTACAAGGATTTCTTGTAGTAAAAATCCACTCAAATGATCACAGGAAGTGATGTCATCACAGTCAAATGGCACTCCGGTCACAGTAAGGTAGGAGTAGAGGAGAGGTTTGATCTGAACAGGAAGTGAAATGATTGAGCCATAGGGGTGTTGAGAGAGGACGGCAGCTCTGACAGTGATGCTTGTATAGTTAGCTGCTGTTTGGCAGCGATCCATTTGAATCCAGCGCATTAAAGCACTGACGGGCCGTCCCTGGACACACTCGGTACAGGCTTCACACAGCATATTGGAGAGCACAGACACGAGCACGCATGCGTGACAACAAACACACAGCGGGAAGAGACGGCCTGCCAAACTACTGCAATCAGTGGAGTTATTAATCATGCAGCAGTAATTACAGGAAGTGACTGCAGAGGTGTAGTGGCCACTCATACAGGCACACATCAAGCACACAAGGAGAAATGCTGGACTGAATGGAGATTGTGAAGAACAGGAGTTGAGTTGGTGATTAAAAGCAACAGGATGAGGGCTTCTGGTCTTGTTCGCCCTCTTTATCTTCTCAAAAAGAGATAATACTTTGTTTCTTATACAGGTGACAGCAAACGGTAACTTAAAACTAGGTGTTTTTTGACAAAAGTATACTTTATGTACTTTAAATTTAGTGTAGAAAAAATATAGATGGATAGATAGGATAATTTTTTATTAATAATGATTAAAAATTATGAATAAAATTACATTTTATTTGCTTTGTAAAAAATAACTAGTACAATTTTAATATTTATTTTTTGATTTTGTTTTATAATTATAAAACAAATTATTAATGTAAAACAATTATAAATTATAGTAATAATTTGCTAATGTGTAAAATTTCATAGTAACAACTTTCATTACAATATTCAAATAAGAGTCTTAAAATGGTACAACAATAATTTTTTATATGCCATATAAAATTGCATTTGATTTATCTTTTTTTTGTTGTTTAAAGAAATTGATTAAAAATTATATTTAATAATAATTATTTACAGTAATATATCAACATAAATAGCATTATTTTATATTGGTGCCAAACTTAGCATTACTCTTGTTTTTATATATTTATATTTTTTTGTTTCAAATTTATATTTTAATTTAAAAAAATCAAATAATTCTTATTTATCTATCATTTTTGTCAGACATTTATAAAAAATATATATACACATTTTGTATAATTTATAATAATGTAATGTAATAAAGTAATTATAAAAATATCTATTTATTTTATCTATTTTACAGATCGGGCTCGGGTCGGACTCGGGCTCATTTAGCTTCTCTCTTTTTATTGTGCCCATATACGTGCAGAGCACACATGGGCTACTGTATGAAATATTGTTATATTGATTATATTATAAATATTATACATCGCCTACGCAATATGCAACGTGAGCCGGGCATCGGGCCTGTTTTAGGCTTCTCCTTATTTTTATATTTTAGACATCCATCAATTATGGTGATGAAAAAAAAAAATTGCCACTCTGGTGGAAACAACACAAGACCGTGCTGCTGCGATTGTCAAGAGTGGCTCGACGGTGTTTAGTGTCCAGCAGCAGCAGCATGTGTGTCTTCAGCGCAGCGGGAACAGTTCCGGGCTAAAGCTTGCCGCAAAGCACCAGCAAAAGTAATTAACATGAATGTGTCGGGGAAAATAATGAGATATTTAAATTATATTTTAATAAACTAGTGTTTTCTGTCACAAGGATGAAGTTGATGATCCTGACTCACCATCTCCTCATTGTACGCGCCTTTAGAGAGAAATGCATCTTTATGGATTTTATAATGAAAGAGTTTTTTGTTTTCGATTTGAATTATTTCGTTTTAAAGTAGCAATTCAAACCTTTCCATAGATATATTTAGCAAGTCTGTGAGGCAAATATTCGAGTTGAGTTTGGTTCATCATTGTGAAGCGCTCCTGTTCAAGACGAGACGGAAGAAAGCGTATCATGTTTGTTTTATTTATAAAAGCACAACGTTTTGTTGATATTGTGAGTGCACACAAATAAAAGAAGACCATTTACAGTTCCGAGTGATGTATTACTCTTACCTTTATGAGCAAAAATTATGGTGTATTTTAAAGGGATACTCCACCCCAAAATGAAAATTTTGTCATTAATCACTTACCCCCATGTCGTTCCAAACCCGTAAAAGCTTTGTTCGTCTTCAGAACACAATTTAAGATATTTTGGATGAAAACCGGGAGGCTTGTGACTGTCCCATTGACTGCCAAGTAAATTACACTGTCAAGGCACAGAAAAGTATAAAAAAAAAATCGTCAAAATGGTCCATCTGCCATCAGTGGTTCAATCTGAATTTTATGAAGCGACGAGAATACTTTTTGTATGCAAAGAAAATAAAAATAACGACATTTATTCAACAATTCGTCTCCTTTCTGTCTCTCTGTGTCAGCGTAGCGCCATTTTGGAGAGCATCCGATGGACGCGAAGTGTGTACGCTATTCTCTGTCATCAGTAATCAAATCCGTTCAAATCAAAGAGTAAATAAACGTACAATACGTATCCATGTGTTATTGATGACAGAGAATAGTGTACGCACTTTGCGTCCATTGGATGCTCTCCAAAATGGCGCTATGCTGACACAGAGAGACAGAAAGGAGACGAATTGTTGAATAAATGTTGTTATTTTTATTTTCTTTGTATACAAAAAGTATTCTCGTCGCTTCATAAAATTCAGATTGAACCCACTGATGGCAGATGGACTATTTTGACTATGTTTTTTTTATACTTTTCTGGACCTTGACAGTGTAATTTACTTGGCAGTCAATGGGACGGTCACAAGCCTCCCGGTTTTCATCCAAAATATCTTAAATTGTGTTCCGAAGACGAACGAAGCATTTACGGGTTTGGAACAACATGGGGGTAAAGTGATTAATGACAAAAATAGTTGTTTCCAATGCAAGTGATCGTTGGCGCCTCCATGTCCTGTAAAACGCGCTTCAGCTTCCACTCTCCGCACAAACGATTAGATATGTCTAACAGCGCACATTTATATAGGGTTAAACGTTTAAACTAACATTGTGATATGCTTGAACTGTTTTATATCTATAGATTTTATTTTAGACAAGTCGTGATGATTTGAGAAGGTTAAATTGATCATACATATGTGATCAACTCACTATCTGCCGCTGGCCACTTGGTCGTTAATTTAAAAAAACAAAAATGTACATTTAACGAACAAAAAATGCTCCAAATGTTTTTCTAAATTAACTTAAAAAAAACAAAAAATATAATCACTTTGCCATTACATACAAAACTGAACTATTTTTTCATCACCATAAACTGAATTAGCTGCTTCAAGGTCCCTGTTTCAACCTCAAACAATAGACGGCCTTCTCCCCTGCCTTCACCGCAGATGCGAACAGATGGCGGCGTTCACTCATTCCTAAACTCGTATAAATCTGGTGTGGGAGGAGCGCTACGTCCAGCATACAATGTCGTAATTGCTTACAGAGAGCAAATATGAGTTACACAATAATAGCATGCAATTTAAAACGTGCATCAGCAAATCCTGACATAAGAGTTCGTCTTATCGTGGCATCCAACATTGCAAAGCAAACGTCCCGTAATCCTATTGCGACAAGTTTTAGGCAAAGTTTTTAGATTGTGTTTATTCAACATTCAATAAATCCGACACAATATTACTCTTATCTTAATCCACGAGCAGACGTTTTCTCATGTCGAGGGATTATGTAAACTGCTGACTAGGTTGTCTTGAACGCGCTGTAGTGGAAAAAGAAAAAAACTCTCTAACTTAAGCAGTTCGGCATGTTGAGGCCTTCAGCAAGGCTGACGTATTGACTTCCATCAATCCATTCAAAGAATTCTTTGATTGGATTGGCAGAAGCAAGATGAGGTAACCTGAAGTAATTTATCACTGACAGACGAGAAGGAAGCAATGGGACAAACATATGCGCTCATCAAAATCACCTCACCAGAAGACAAGCTTCACAGGAAGAACCGTTCAGGCCGCAGATAGAAAGCAGCTATTGAGTGTTTATCATCTACAATACGCGTTGTACATTGTTTTCCAAATGGTGAAGAATGTGGAGAAATAATGAGCTGAAACTAGCAAGTAGCAGCTTGAGAAGTAGTTCTTCATCTACATTTAGCCTTTGTGGCAAAACCACAAAAACACAGTTTAAGAGTTACATGTTTGTATTTTTTTTAAATTAAGATGCTGACTTTTAAATTTAAAATCACTTCATAAGAACAATTGAATTAAAGATACAAAATGGAGAACTTTACGAACTTTACATTTAGCCTTGCTAGCTAAACGGTAGCATGTTATATACAAGTGGTGGACAGAACAACAAAAACATAAGTGTCTCATTCAAGAGCTTAAGTTCCAAGTTCATTTTTATTTTAGAGCCTTGAGATGTTGACTTTTATACTTAAAATAACTTTATTAGAACAACTGAACTTAAGAGACAGTATGTTGCACTACATGGTGAAGCTAAAAGCTAATATAAGCGAACAGAAGCTAAATGCTACACAGTCACAGCATGCAGCTTTATACATTCTCCATCATATTTTTGTCCGAACTGCAGAGAATGTGGGGAATAATGAGCTGAAACTAGTAAGTGGCATTTATCCTAACTTTTATTTATCCTAGCCAGCATTGCTGGCTAAAAGGTAACTATTTATATACATGAAGTTGACACATCAACAAAAACGTGTCTAATTCAAGAGCTTAAGTCCCAAGTTTATATTTCAGAGCCTCAAGATGTTGACTTTTAATTGAAAATCTCTTTATAAGAACAATATATGCACACTGAAGTTACAATTGAACAAAACGAAAAAGCTAAATGCTAACAGAAGCCAAAAGCAACACATTCAAAAGCAATATGACCAAAATCTTATATCATGATATGACTAATTTTATTTCACTTTTTTTCTCTTTTGTTGTTTGATTAACATGAATGGCAGACAGCAAGAATATTAGACTGCTGTCACTTTAAGAGCAGCTTAGATCCAATATACTGTTACACGTGTTTTCTTTCTCAGCTGTTTGCTTTCACTTAAGACCTAAATTACTGTGTAATTTTGTAATTCTGTGTAATTCTGTGTAAAATGCAAAGATGGGCATTTTGACACATAAAAGTGTGTGTATTTAACTGTGTTTATAATGCTTATAAACGAGTGCAAATGATGTTTTCGTGACCACGTAGCACAGCAATGTCACATGAGCATGTAACCGCCATAGAGACGATAGTCCAAAATCTCTACCGACAAATTTCTACCGGTTAATCGTGTCTACCGGTATATCGCCCACACCTACATAACACATACACATACCACTTGTTTTTTATGCTATTTTGCCATTTTCAACACAGATACTTTCACACTAGGCGAAAGTTTAACTGGACGTAACCGCTTCATTGGTCCTATCCGACTCACCATCTTCTAAATACCGCACACCTTCAACAAAGACTCAATTTCACACTACAAGATTTTACAAGAAGGGCTCGCCGGATGGCATCCGGGAACAGAGCCAGTCAAAGGGCTGGTGGCAGACAATAATGAAAAAGAGATTTGGAGACGCCACACTGCCTGCATGGCATATTGAGGACCATCAAAGTGGAAAGAGATTAGAACGGCAGTGTGACGCTGAGAAGGTCTGCCAGCTCAGACTGAGTGAATGAGATCTGGTACTGGGTCGCTGCAACTGGGGATGCCTTATTGTAAGGCTACAGAATTGTTTTGGCATGCCACTTCCTAAGACACTGGCTATGTTCAGAATAAAATAATAGTGTACTGCTTCCTGCATTATATGCGCAATGATAAATGGTATAAACAGTATATAGCAGTCACAATACCTCTCTATGATGCATGTTTAATTCAGCCAGTTAGCATAATAGAAATTAATCTATATCGTCTTCAGTGCATGGCATTCTGGGACATATTACCCAGTGCAGCACTCTGTTATACTGAAAATCTGCAACGTATCCATACCATTTACTACAAAATTGTAGACTAGTATGGTGGTATATGATTCCGAACATAGCCAGTGATGTAGTAAAGTACATAATAGTTCAGTTTGGAACAATCAGCAGACTCTCACCTTTAGCTTGCTCCTCATCCTCCCTCTCTTCCTCCTGCTGCTCCTCCTCCTGCACTTGGCTGGGGGGTCTGTATGGCGGGGGGAGGCGCATAGTTGGAGGGCCGCCGGTTTGTCCTGCTTTCTGCTTAAAGAGAAGAGCAAACAGACTGTGAGAGAGAGTGTAATGCAGCCCACTGTGGAAAGACACTATAAAGGATGCAGACAGCGAGAGATGATTATGAATGAATGCTGCTGGGAAAACTCTAGACAGAGAAAGATGCAATGATTTAAAGGGATAGTTCACCCCAAAACAAAAAGTCATTTTAATCTTCTTAATTAAACAGTTCATCCAGTTCACAAAAAAACAATCCAAATGATTAATTCGTTCATTAAATCAAACTGATTCAGTTCTTAAATAATGACTTGAGCCAGCGCAAAGCGTCTTTTGGCGTTAAAATAGTAAAGTAGAGGTTTACTAAAGACACTCAGCGAAGAATTAGCACTGAAAAGGCGTGGACACAGTTAATTTTGAGCCTGACCTTACTGAATATGCATTTGTAGGAGATTCCCTTTCAGATGCAAAATTATGGGAGGAGAGTATTAAAATGAATCACACAATGCGATTTACAAATGTTTGCGCTCGTCAAATTACTGGTATTTGCGCCATTATTTAATGGCCAAAAAAAGCATGTTTAAAAGCAGGTGGTAATTTGTGCTGCTCTTGGTAGATTGCACTGGTCATTATTGAAATGATCTGGCTGCGTCTGTGTTCTTTAATGTGTGCATTGTCAGTAAATCACAAGCAGAATTTTCCCCTCCCATCGGCCCTTTTATGGAATTGCGCTCTAACACTAATTTGGCCTGTTTAGTAAATCTGACCCTTTGAATACCACAAGTCATATGGATCCTTTTTATGCCATTTCTATGATGCTTTTCTATTCAATTTTGGGTATACTATTCCTCAAAAGGGACAGCAAACTTAGAAACACCAACACAAAGCATGAATAAGAGAGACCGAGATAGAAAGAGATAGATGTGAATGATAAAAGCAAGAAGAAAGCTGTAACTGCAATGGGCTATTACGAGAAGTGGTGTCATAAAACCGCCATTGCCGGAGAAAAGCCTCAGGAGATGGACATGGGAATAATTTGTCAGGAAGCCACCGTTCAAGTTATCATCAACATTTCAATACAAGACACTTCAACTCGCACTGTTCTATAGATTCATGACGACTATTTACCTTTGTGCTTTTATTGGACCCTCAAGTGCTATAAATCCACTGACCTAAATGGTCAGTGGTCCATCCTCGTGAACAGATTTGTTGTTATACTTTGAAATATGGTCGCTAAGATGTTCAGAGTAGTTTTTAGCATGTTGCTATGTGATTTCTAAGATGTTCTGATTAGTTTTTAGCATGTAGCTATGCTATTTTTTAGGGTGTTCAGAGAATTTCTAGCATGTCACCACGTGATTTTTATAGTGTTCTGAGTAGTTTTTAGAACATCGATATACGATTTCTGGAGTGTTCTTGGTAGTTTTTAGCACATCAATATGCGATTTCTAGTGTTCTTGGTAGTTTTTAGCATATCAATATGCGATTTCTAGAATGTTCATAGTAGTTTTTAGAACATCAATATACGATTTCTGGAGTGTTCTTGGTAGTTTTTAGCACATCAATATGCGATTTCTAGAGTGTTCCGAGTAGTTTTTAGAATATCAATATACGATTTCTGGAGTGTTCCTAGTTTTTAGCAGATCAATATGCGATTTCTAGAGTGTTCCGAATAGTTTTTAGAACATCAATATGTGATTTTCTAGAGTGTTCAGAGTAAATTTTAGAACATCAATATGCGATTTTCTAGTGTTTCGAGTAGTTTTTAGAACATCGATATACGATTTCTGGAGTGTTCTTAGTAGTTTTTAAGCATATCAATATGCGATTTCTAGAGTGTTCCGAGTAGTTTTTAGAACATCAATATACGATTTCTAGAGTGTTCCAAGTAGTTTTTAGCAGATCAATATGCAATTTCTAGAGTGTTCCGAGTAGTTTTTAGAACATCAATATGCAATTTCTAGAGCGTTCTTAGTAGTTTTTAGCATATCAATATGTGATTTCTAGATTGTTTTGAGTAGTTTTTAGCACAACGCCAAACGATTTCTAGTGTTCAGAGTAGATTTTAGGATATCAATTTGTGATTTCTAGAGTGTTCCGAGTAATCTTTAGAACATCAACATGTTTTGAGTATTTTTTTTTTTTTTTTTACCACGCTATTGGATTTCTGGAGTGTTTTGAGTAGTTTTCAGCATGCTATGCAATTTCTAGGGTTTTCTGAATAGTTTTTAGCACGTCACCATGTGATTTCTGGAGTTTTCTAAGTAGTTTTTAGCACATCGCCATGCAAATTCTAGAGTGTTTTGAGTAGTTTTTAGCACTTCACTACGCAATTTCTAAAGTGATCTGAGTAGTTCTTAGCCCCTAACTATGCAATTTGTAAGGCATTCTGAGTAGTTTTGAGCACATCGCTTTGCAATCTCTAGGGTGCTCCGAGTAGAATTCTAGAGTGTTTTGAGTCACTTTTAGCACGCTATGTGATTTCTAAGGTGTTTTAAGTAGTTTTAGCACTTCACACAATTTCTAAAGTGATCTGAGTAGTTCTTAGCCCCTAACTATGCAATTTGTAGGGCATTCTGAGTAGTTTTGAGCACATCGCTTTGCAATCTCTAGGGTGCTCTGAGTAGAATTCTAGAGTGTTCAGAGTTATTGTCTAGCACGTCGCTGAGCAATGTTTATGTTGTTTTTAGCAAGTTGCTATGCAATGTCTAGGTTGTTCTGATTAATTGTTATTTCTTATTTTATTTTTTATTTTCAATTTCTAGAAAGTTCTGAGTAGATTAACACTGAAGGTTTGGGAGGTGTTTAACAATACATTGAACATACATGCTAAATAACACACTTAACCAGCGACAACAGTGTCTAATCAAGGCTAACCATCTGTCAACAGAGCTGCAGCTATAGTAGCTCACACTAGTTGCCTCTATCGGGTCTATTAGCATTAATCAGCTATTAGCGACGCTTACAGCAGGACGCCGTAATGATTCACTGCTCCTGAGAGCCGCACTTGCTGCTGATTAATAGCTAATGAATGATGGAAGAACGATACGTAGGAAGAAAAACCACTAATGAGTGCAATAGATGTGAATACAGGAATTAGCAATCAAAGCTAATTTTCCTATGTTAGCAAACAAAAAATTTTGCACACAATATGTGGGAAAAAAATTGTTTATAACTCACTATGAAAGTCAATTCTTCTATTTAGTCTGCTTCTCTTCCCTTTTCAAAGCTAAATTTCCATTTTCTTTCTGAACGTACCACCAGAAATAGAAAGCAGAGCGAGTTTGTCTTCAGATATGAGCTGAAATGTTAATTAAATTTGTGGGGTGTAATTAGAGGGCCCCATATTCTGATTGCGGTGAATAATCACGTAGCCTCGGGAGCCGAATGCAACTAATGGATGAAGGAGCAATTAGGCAAATTACCGTCATTTCAAATTAATTGCTAGATAAAACAGCTTTAATCAAAATACAGCGACACCAGAGGTATCTAGAAGATTTAAAATCAGGATTCTTCATCAGGTCTCTTGGGAAGAGACACCATTTCTCAGAAACATGGGCTTGCTGGTGCACATTTGTCCTCTTTTCTTTCATTTTCTCTCTTGATTCTGGCACGAGGTGAGGGTTATAACAGATTGTGATGGGTTGTGCTTTGATGTGAGCGGAAACCAGCCTTAGACACTTACACTAGTGGACACACAGACATCTTGAACAGACCCATAATAAATACAGCATTCAGCTTCTTTGCAAAGAGACCCAGATTGTGATCATTACAGGCAGCTGGGACCTAATAATGGATCATTACGGACACTGCAGTTCCAGTGAGAATCATATTGCAGTGAATGCTGCTGATTTGAGCTCTAGCACAGACAGCCGATTCTTATGTCTTCAGATACAAAATATGGTTCAGAAATCTAATATTTAAATGAAAAATATATGTTTTGTATTATTATAATCATTAAAATAAAATGGTAAATAAAAATAACAGAACTAACAAGATTGCACACATTTTTAATCTCTTTTTTTATTATTATTAATTATGAACAGTCTGAGACCAAACTGAAAATCTAGCATTCAAAATCTAAGTTAGCTTTTAAAATTATGGTAATATAATTTTCAATGAAAAATTGTATTAAAGAAAGAAAGAAAGTTTGATTTGACTTTGGATAAGCATTCTCAATATTCAAGATTAAAATGTGAAAAAAAGCATAAAAAAATGCAAAAATATGTTAAAAAAATAATTCATTTTTTTTTTATTTTGCTCATAATAACTAATTACACACTAAATCAACCGCCCTAGTTGCAATATCTGTCAGTTTATGCACTGATATAAAATGTGGTTCAGTCTGAGACCACACTGAAAATCTAGCACTCAAAATCCAAATTAAACCTGGAAATAAAGTTTTTGAAATTCTGATAATATAATTTATTATGGTTTTTTTTAATAAATGTAAGTTTTTTTATTGTTTATATTTAATTTGATTTAATTTTAATTTTTAATTTGACCTCGGATAAGGATTCTCAATACAAAAAGATTGAAATAAATAAAAAATGTAAACTATTATTAATAAATCTATTAATATAATGATACTAGGTGTGTGCAATATAACCAAAATCTTATATCACGATATGAGTAATTTTATTTCATGGTAAAGATAAAATGCTACATACATTATATAAAGTAATCAAATGTATAAAAACGCTGCATATTCTTCAATGTGTAAATTAAATATATATTTCTTTTTATTAAAGTTACAAAATTGATTCAGTCAAGAGCAGTGAGAGATTTTCATTCTTTTGTTTTTTGATTAACATGAATGATAGACAGCAGGAATATTAGACTGCTGTCACTTTAAGAGCTGCCCGGATCCAATATAATGCTACAAATGTGTTTTCTTCCTCAGCTGTTTTCTTTCACTTAAGACCTAAATTACTGTGTTTATGAGGATATTTGCAAAGACAGGCATTTTGACACAATAAAGTGCGTGTATTTAACCTTTTAATGCCCATAAAGCACCAAAAATAACTTGGTTCAATACTCCCACGATCTATGAGCACCATCTTCAAGTGCGTGCACCTTTCAGACAGCGCACGCATATAGCGAAATGAGTTCTCTTTTGCAGCTGATTGCGTAAAACGGCTTAAAATCACTTGTTCGCAAAAGATAAGTTTTCGTAACCACGTAGCACAGCAACGTTACGTGAGCGTGTAACCCGAGACAATAGTCCAAAAATCTCTACTGGTTAATCGTGTCTACCGCTATATCACCCACCCCTAAATGATACAATAAAATTAAGAGATTAACTGGGTTAATTTTTATTTTATCAGATTTAAATAATGTGCAGAGGCTTACAACTCACCTGGGCAGCTTTCCTCTTAGCCTTGTGTTGTCTAATGCTGGGGGCCGTCACTGAAGCAGGCTGCGAACACACACACACACACACACACAGTCAACCGCATGGATAACAACCCCGGACACATCAGCTCAAGAGATTTGTGCGTTCCCAGACTGGGGCTGAGAGCGAACTAAATCAATTATCAGAGAAAGACATCAATCATTGACATCCCGTTAGTGTCGCTATTACTACTGAAAGCATCCAATCAGGAGGGATTAGCACATGGCATGGTTTGTATGGATGCTGAGGTGGAAGTACCTAACCTGCAGGGCATCCGAACGAAGCCAGAAAAATCATTTCAATCATTCAAGTTATATGAAACAACAGCTCTGCTTGCAGCCTTAGGGTCGACACAGACAGCTTCAGGAAGAGCTTCTACTCTTAAATCACACAGATCCTTAATAAGGACACTGCTGGAGGCCTATATGCTGCTCTCTGACCACAATATAGGGAGGCAAAAATCATCCAGTAGGTCTCTAGTAATGCATATTTTCAACTCACTTTTCAGCCACACCTCCTACATTCAACTGCTTTTTTTTATTATTTAAACATTAAGTAATAGAATAGGCCAAGCCACATAATTGGCCACTAATTAGCCAAGGATTTTGCTAATGGATAATAAACAAAATAAGTAATTTGAGTACATATAATGTAAAATAAATGCACATTTATTAATTGCGATTAATAAATACATACTATTTGTTATAACTTTTACATGTATTATTTATACACTAATATAATTTTATTACAAAATTTAAATATTACTATTAAGGTTTAAAATTTATCAAAGACTTTGTCAACGGATAAACATTTTTGTTTAATAAACAATCTTTTTGTAAAGTAAATATTATGTGTTTATTTATTCAATATTATAATGATAATTACAATAATTTAAATGTTTTAAAATATTACAATGTAAAATATACGTACAATATTACATATATCATAAATATAATATTAATTTTTGTTTAATAAACAATATTCTTGTGAATTTAAGTAATTTGAGTAAATATTATATGTAAATGAGTATATATTTATTTACATGATTTGTATATTATATAAATACACACAGACACAATTATAATTATTAAATATTATAATGATAATTAACAATAATCTAAATGTTTAAGAATATGACAATATTAAATGTACAATATTACATATATACAGCATAAATATAATATTAATTTTTGTTTAATAAACAATATTTTGTGAATTTAAGTAATTTGAGTAAATATTATATGTATGTAAATATGAGAATATATATTTACATGATTTTATATAATTATATAAATACACACACAATTCTAATTATTAAATATTATGATTATATATGTATATATGTGACCCTGGACCACAAAACCAGTCTTAAGTCACTGGGGTATATTTGTAGCAATAGCCAAAAACACATTGCATGGGTCAAAATTATTGATTTTTCTTTTATGCCAAAAATCATTAGGATATTAAGTAAAGATCATGTTCCATGAAGATATTTTGTGAATTTCCAACTGTAAATATACTTAATTAAGTTTTCATTAGTAATATGCATTGCTAAGAACTTCATTTGGACAAATTTAAAGGCAATTTTCTCAGTATTTAGATTTTTTTGCACCCTCAGATTCCAGATTTTCAAATAGTTCAGCCAAATATTGTCCTATCCTAACAAACCAAACATCAATGGAAAGCTTATTTATTCAGATTCAAATATTTTTTCAAACAGATTCAGCTTATTTTTTCAAATTTGAAAAATTGACACTTATGACTGGTTTTGTGGTCCAGGGTCACATATATGTGTGTGTGTGTGTGAGATATATATATATATATATATATATATATATATATATATATATATATATATATATATATATATATACACACACACACACACACAAACACACACAAACACACACACTATATTGCCAAAATTATTGTGTCACCCCCTTCTAATGAACAGATTTGACTACTTTAGTCATTTCCATGAGTACAAATCTTAAAGAAATGATTGATTCAGTCAGTGTGGAAGAACTTGACTGGTCTGCAGAAAGCCAAGTCCTAATCCAAGCTGAACACCTCTGGTGTGACTTTATATGCAGACCTTGAGCCAAAAACTCATCACCAAACACCAAAATGAATGAATCAGCCGTTTGAATCAATTGGTTGAATCTCAATGACTCACTCATTAACAGTCACTTGCTGTCACCTACTGGCAGTTTTAATTTCACATTTCGACTTTTTTTTTCATGTTTAAATTATTTCAAATATCAGTATTCAACACTTATGTTAAAAACAAAACATTAGGCCTATTTATGCACGTGTAACTGCAGTTTAAATGCATCCATGTTCCCTCTGAGATACATAAACTGTGTAAATACTAGGGGTGCAATGATACGCGTATTGGTATAGAACCGTTCGGTACGAGGCTTTCGGTTTGGTATGCATTACAAACCGAACGATTAGTTGGACTAATCCTATTATGTTTGTAAAATAAAAGAGCTTAAAGTGTGTGAAATATCAGTGCCACTGCGCTCAACAACGCAGCCCAAACGACGTAACAGGCAACGTGCTGTCTGCCCCGCGATAATCTCCACTTGCTGGGGTGCGTCGAAAGATGATGATCTTGTATCGACGCTAGCCAGAGATATTGTCAAAAACATCAATTATTGGCAATATTAAGAGGATTTGGCATTTCCAATTAATGTAGGCCTGTTACATTCTTATTTTTATTAGGCCTATTATTATTATGAAGTTACTTTTATTACTAAATTAAAAGTACAATTAATTTGCCCCGCAATAATTACCGCATAACTGACGCGCTGCGAGGATAAGATTAGGCTATATTTACTCCTCAATTAAAATGTTTTTTAAAAAGGTCTTTTAAAACAGGTCTATTAGGCTACGGCTACCTACAATGAATTATAGTCCTATAATTAAAATATTAACACTGCAATCATCAATAAAAATCAATGAAATAAAAAGCTTTTATTTCAAGCACCAACTTTCAAAAACAAGCTGTTTAACACGAAATACGTTGAAGTAGATTCGTCTCTCTTTGTCTCTGAGA
Source organism: Spinibarbus caldwelli (assembly GCA_039654775.1). Classification (NCBI taxonomy): domain Eukaryota; kingdom Metazoa; phylum Chordata; class Actinopteri; order Cypriniformes; family Cyprinidae; genus Spinibarbus; species Spinibarbus caldwelli. Next base: position 9,038,203 of record CM077231.1, read on the forward strand.
GAATATGCAGGCGTCAGATGCCGAAAGCTCCGTCATTACTCCGTCATTCCGTTTTTACTTTCTCTTTCTGCTCATAGTGAATTGACTGAGATTAAGACGTTCACCGGCATAAATCTTGCGCAAAGTTTGAACGTGTGCAAACCCTGGTGCAAACGTGAGCTTGTGTGATATCCATTGGCTCGCCTTCAAAGTTTAAAACAGAAATATTTCCAACACTGCGATATAACCAATTGCCCTGCCCCCTATATCGAAAACGTACCGAACCGTGACACCACTGTGTCGTATCGAACCGAACCGTGAATTTTGTGAACCGTTACACCCCTAGTAAATACATCTAAAAGCTATTTCAGATGCAGATTCCAGAAATGTTTTCTTATGTTGAAATGAAAGACACTAAGTACCGGATGAAGTGCTTCTTATTCTTATCCAAAAATACAAAATGGAAGAAAGAGTTGACTGAACACAATCTTGCTACTCAAGCTGTATGAATATTTTTTCAGATATATTTATTTGCTTCTTTTCCATTTTGCATTTACTTGTACTTTTACTTTCAATACTTAAGTACGTTTCAGATTTAATAAATACTTTTCGTACTTAAGTACAATAAATATCACATACTTTTACTCAAGTATTGATTCAGAATGCAGCGGCACGTCTGGTCTTCAATGAGCCCAAAAGAGCCCATGTTACACCTCTCTTTATCTCCTTGCACTGGCTACCAGTTGCAGCTCGGATCAAGTTCAAGACACTGATGCTTGCATATAGAACAACCACAGGCTCAGCACCCGCCTACTTCCACTCACTATTACGAATCTACACCCCCTCCAGAAGTCTGAGATCTGCTAGTGAGCGACGCCTCGTGGTACCATCACAGAGAGGCTCAAAATCACTCTCCAGAACATTCTCATTCACCATTCCTGGCTGGTGGAATGATCTTCCCACCCCTATCCGGAATGCTGGATCCCTATCAATCTTCAAGCAACAACTGAAAACTCATCTCTTTCAGCACTACTTGACTTCATCCTAAACTTAGAAAGTTTTTTTTTTTTTTTTTTTTTTTTTTTTTTCTCTTTATTTATTCCTTTACTTTCTAGCTTGTACTTATTTGAACAATGCCTGAGACTTGTTGTTACGAGCACTTCCTCTGTCTGATTGCCTCTTCAAGACGAATCGCTTTATGTATTCCCCAATTGTAAGTCGCTTTGGATAAAAGCGTCTGCTAAATGACTAAATGTAAATGTAAATGTAAGTAATATTCTAAACTTCAACTTCTACCAAAGTCATTTTTTGGTAAGATATCTGTACTTTTACTTGAGTATGGCTTTCAGGTATTTTATACACCACTGTGGAAATGAATTGGACCCATTTTCATAAATGAGAGCACTCAAGCATGAACGGTGGGGTCATATCTGAGGTGCACAGAGGCAGGAGAAAATGATGGCGTTTTAAATGGAGTTTGAAATGGCAGGTTTACCCGTGGAGTGGAGGACAGGCTCTGCACGACGAAGACTACAGGACTGGGTGCTGCTTTGATAGCCTGTACTGCCTCCTCATGGCTGGCGTTCTGCAAATCCACTCCACAAACCTATTTATCACAGAGGACGGAGAAAAAAAAAAAAAAAAAAAAAAAGAGAGGACAGAGGGAGGAGAAAGAGATAAGAGAGGATTTAAAGGGGACTTGTATTTGAAAGCAGGATTTTCTAGTTTATTTTGCAAAAAACAGGTTATTGAGACCATGATGTCACAACCATGTGCACATAATTAAAAAAGTCATTTACATAAGGTATAGTAGCAGAAACTCAATTAAAGCCATTTTTGGTGCAAGAAACCTTTCTAAAAAGATTCAGGGATAAATAAAAGGCCACAAAACACAGAAAATGGCTCCTTTAAGATGCAGAAAAGACCAGAATATTAATGTAAACAGATAAAGCGGCTATATTAAGAGTAAATGTGTCTGAAGGTGTCTGTGTGTGACTCTCAGACCTGTAAGATCTTGTCTCCAGTTTTAAGGGCACCCGTGCGTCCAGCTGGGCTGTCTGGCAGCACCTGTTTGATGAAAATACCCTTCAGTTCCTCTCCGTTCTTCAGCCTCTTTATAACGGTGCGCCCACCCACTATGCTGATACCCAGAGACTCCTCCGGCTCTGGCCACACCTCCACTCTGAGACGAAAAATAAATACATGAATGAATAAATAAAATAAAATTAACAGTTATTGTTAATTATTATTCATTTTTGTTACTTTAATATAATATTGCAAAAGATTACAAAAAATGCTAATGTAATATAACATAATATAATATAACATAACACATAATATAATATAGGAAAAAGAAGAGTAGAGGTTTATTTGATTTACTATCTCTGATACAAAAACATCAAATTAGCACATCACTTCCTCTCCCTATTAAGGTCAGCTGAGGTACATTAACAGAGACAAAATAAAATTCCTGGATTTCCATTTCTGAATGTGTTAATGTGCATAAAAGGTGATCTACAATAATAATAATAATAATAATAATAATAATAATAATAATAATAATAATACTACAATTCTTATGATTTGAACAACCTGTCTAGCATTTGATTCATCATTTACTTATTAGCAGCCTTATCACCTTCCTTTATGAACTATATATAGAACTATATAAAAAAAAAGTTTGTCAAAACAAACTTTGAAGTTGGCTTGCGAAAGCCAGACCAGAAAATTTGAAAAAGATTTAAAAGCTGGAAGTTTGAAGGTTTTCAGTTTGATGTAGTTTGAAGTTTCAAGTAGTTTTAAAGATTAAAGTTTGAATGTTTTGAATGCAATAGTCTATTAGTAAAACAGATAGATAGATAGATAGATAGATAGATAGATAGATAGATAGATAGATAGATAGATAGATAATAGGGGTGGAACGATACATGTATTCGTAAGGAACCGTCACAGTACGAACATCTCAGTTTGGTGCATGAGGCCACGAATACAGGCAATTCACCCTCGATCCAGAAGGGGGCGTCCGCAGTAATGCAACGCTGTTTAATAACCGCCAGCAGAACAGCAAATGCCATTAGTTGCACACTTGAAAACAAAGCCCCCAGACAGTGACCATGTGCTCATTCTGAATGCGTCTCTCACATAGACTGACAAAGGAGTATACTTTAAAGGCTTGCACACTCGCGAAATGGAGCTTTGAGCTCGTGTATCCTACCTCTCGCATTCGGCACAAATCCAAATATTCCATAATATTTACATATTTGCGATGAAAAGTATCTGAAAGCTAAACTATTATTTATTATGTAAATGATAGGCTTTGTACTTCAGTCGCGTCCCAACGGTGACACAGAGTTGGGCACGCTGATGTTTGGTTCACTGTATTTTATTTTGATAAAGTATCAACTGTGCTGTCAGTTTAGCAATGCTGAAACTGATGTGTTTTGTGTATGTGTGTGCGTGCATTTTGTGTGCGCGATCACGTCAACTGTTTCCTTATACCAGCAGAATCAACTTTAAACACATCGTCTTATTAATAATGCATCACTGTAAAGGTCTGCTTTTATTTGTGTACACTCACAATGAAAACAAAAGTGCTTTTGTAAAATAAGGAAAACAAATAGGATGTCGCTTTCTGCCATTTGAGTTTCCTTTCTGTGAACAAATTAAGCATGTCATAAAAATTAACTGGAAAAACAGCATATATAGGCTACGGTACGTGTCACACTGTTTTTTTCCCTTGTTTATCTGTAAACTAAATCAAATATATTTCAAGAATTTACTCCTTGTATGTATATATGTACTGCAGATTTTACATGTGTCATAGTATTTACTATTTCCACATTTAGGTGGAAAAAAATAGTAATTTGTACTACTGTCTATTCAAATTAAATGAAAAGAAACCGAGCATAGTAGATTTGTTGTTTTTTCCTGTTGTACCTAAATCGTATCGAAACGTGACCCACGAACTGAGGTACGTACCGAACCGTGACATCTGTGTACTGTTCCACCCCTAATAGATAGATAGATAAAGAATAGATAGATAGATAGATAGAGACAGATAGAACTATATATAAAATAAGAATAGATAGATAGATAGATAGATCTATATATAGAATAAGAATATTTACTTATTTTAACTTATTTATGGATGTCAGGTTATGTGCAAATAATAATTTGAATATTAATAAAATATCAAACAACTTTAACATGAAAAATCTATATATAAATATATTTTAATATTTCTATTATAAATAAACACAAATAAATAAAATACAATAATGTATAATGTAAATGTATAAAATAAAAAATTTAAACTATATATATATATATATATATATATATGCCTTTTATTGTAGAAAGGGTTCAGTTACTTTTTCACAGATGCTTCATTTTCAGAATTTTAATTTTTCTTACTTCCACGTTATTCCTATGTTACTTCCATTTTAATTTTTGTTACTAATTTGTTACTTCCTTTCCACAGATATCTCTTGATCCACCGATAAATGTAGTGTTCTTAGGGTGTTTTACCTGCGTGGAGGACCCCAGTGACTGAACGCGGGTGTCTCCTCACCTTCTCCCTCCTCTCTTTCAGGCAAATCACTGCGGACAATACATTTACTGTACAGTTATAATAAGCATCATTCCTAAATTTACCATCAAAAAAAGTTCACTGCTACCTGTGGTCTACTCTGACTGAACCAGCAGCCCCCTGGTTTCTTCTCTTCCTGGTGTGAGAGGAAGTGCGCTGTGCAGATCTGCAGAGACAAATGGAGTGCACAAATCCCTCATAGATCTATTACAGTCACAGAGTTAGTCTTAGTCACATATACTAGACAGAATCAGACTCATCAGGCTTACACAGAATAAACAGGGATTCTGACTTAGTCACACTCACATTAATCATCTCAGATCGGAGTCTGAGTTCACAAAAGCAAGTGAAATTATTTTCTAAATAATTCACTTGATTAAACAGCATGAACAAATGAATTCCAGTGTAATATCAGGGAAGAATAAAGTATGATTAATAATGGATAAAGAAGAGCGGAGGAACTCAAAGTCATCTAACAGCTTAAAAAAACTTAGATTTAAAATCTCTGATACAAAAACATTAAATCAACGCATTACTTCCCTAATAAATAAACTGAGCTACAGAAACAGAGCTAGAACATACAACTAGAACATAATTTTTTATTTATGTTTGAGCTTTGAGATACACAAATTGAATAGAAAGTGAACTATAATACAAATAATAAACATTTTAATAAATCATGTATTATATAAAAATACATTATTATTTTATTATTTTGTAAAAAGCGTTAAAATACATTTAAAATTCTACACTAATAATTATAATAATAAATGATATTATATCTTATATAATAATGCTGTAATACAATATTTCCCTTTCAAAACGTCTATATTGTGCATAGTGAATCAAACAATTAATTTATTAATTTCCAAAAAAAAAAAAAAAATGTGCACAAACCAAAAAACATGTCTCTCTCTCTCTCTCTCACACACACACACACACACACACACACACACACACTATTAGACTGTTGTCATAAACAGCTGGCCGAGTCTCAGCTGCTTTTCACACCAATTTGACACCTTTCATTGTGTAGTTTAAAACGGTGTTTTATATCCGTTTCTCACTTTATCCTCAATTTCTCTACCACACCTGGGTTATAGCGTGGTGTTAGCGCAGATTATCATAATTAACTAATTTTCATAATTAAGATAAGCATGATCATTTTCTAATACTTGTAACACATCAAAAAGCATAAATCTCTAAATTATGATTAACACCACAAACTGCTCAATTTGAATATCTTATTTTTACATCTTTCAAATTCTAGTTTTGTAACTGCCCTTTTATTTAAGCACCTCATTTGTCCAGCAGGTGGCGTTATAGTTCTATCAGAAAACACCATCATGGTAATTAAAATTCTACACAACGCACCAATCTTAATGAAAACAAGCACCAAAAAATGAATTAAAAGTCATTATGACTGTTTTTAAAACCTGCTATCTGCATGTGTATTTAGAAAAAAATAAACCAATGACAAAATGGCAATTTGTTCATAAACAGAAGTTGGATAGAGTGATGCATAGAGACACGTGTGTGTGTGTGTTTATTACAGATGGAGACTCACTCAGTGTCTGTGTCAGTCAAAGTAAGTTCTGAGCCTTCGTTTCTGGAGTCAGAGTCTGCCTCGCTGTCTGCTGCCTCTACCCATGTGGCCGACTGACCTGAGAACAGATGTATAAATGTCAAACTGCAACGAACTACAGTATATTCATACTAAAATAAGCTTTGTTTTAAAAGACAAACACTCACTGAGGGGAATTTGCGGGAACTGCATCTGAATCTTCTCAAAGCTTGTGCAAAGCTCATCGTCCACCTCTGCGAACTGAACAATAAGAGCGTTCAATACACTCCAAAATAAAAAGAAATTATATCTTGATTATTCTTCGTTTTAAACCTGTTCTTGTGTATCAGGTTGAGCGTTGAACTGGTAGGGGCTGGATGGTGCTGGTTCTTCCCAGGAGCGAGTCTGCTCACTGAAGTATGAACGCAGACTTTTGCCCTTGGGGCTCTCTTGATCCTTCATGGTGTCCATCTCCTGCTCTTCATCATCTTCATCTACAGCCATCTCTCGCTCCAGGCCGGGCAGGAGGTCAACGGTGGTGAGGGGAGAGGCGTATCGGGGCTCAGCGTCCAGGATAAGCTCTGGCTCCTCGTCCAGATCGTCAGACAAGACAGAGTGGTTTCCAAAGTCCTGCACATCAAGGAAATAATTTTTCACTAGTTTCTCACACAAAGCTAAGAAAATGTCAGAGGAGTTGTATGAACCATTTTTATGGTGCATTTTTTAAACTTGGTAGTATAAATGCCCCATTTTTATAATGGAAAAGAGCAGCTTGAGCATTCTGCTAAACATCTACTTTGTTCCACACAAAAAAAAAAAAAAAAATCTGAATTTGACTGAATTAAAACAGAAATAGACCAGAATTCACATTGATAATAGTACATAAACCAATTTTTGTGGAATCTGACCCTGCGACTTTATGGCAACGCATCAAAAATTTTGAACCATAAGCAAATACAATACATATCAACCAAATACAAACTAAAAAGTTCATATTTATATTAAAAGTGCTAAAAATGTCATCTTTATTCAAAACAAGACCCAAGAGCTGCACTAAACTCAGTCTAAACTTGTTAAAATGTTCACATTTATGATTCGTGCTCAAATATCACCTTTAGTTGATTCTTGACAAACGAGCCCAAGAGTTTAACTAAACTCAGTCTAAACTTGTTCAAATGTTTATATTTATATAATTTGTGCTCTAAAATGTCATATTTAGTTGCTTTTTAGCAAACTAGCCCAAGAGTTTAACTTATCTCAGTCTAAACCTGTTGAAATGTTCATGTTGTGCTGAAAAATATCAACTTTAGTTGATTCTTATCAAACTAGTCCAAGAGCTTATCTAAACTCAGTCTAAACTTGAAACATTCATATTTGTGCTCAAAAATGTCACCTTTTGTTGATTTTTATCAAACTAGTCCAAGAGTTTAGCTAAACTCAGTCTAAACTTATTCAAATGTTCATATTTATATAATTCAGGCTCAAAAATATCACCTTCAGTTGATTTTTATCAAACTAGTCCAAGAGTTTAGCTAAACTCAGTCTAAACTTATTCAAATGTTCATATTTATATAATTTGTGCTCAAAAACGTCATCTTTAGCTGATTCTTAGCAAACTAGCATAAGTCTAAACTTAAAATGTTCATATTTATAGAAATCATGACAATTGAGCCCGAGAGTTTAACTAAACTCAGTTTAAACTTGTTTAAATGTTCAAATTTTAGGGCTGTCAATCGATTAAAATATTTAATCGCAATTAATCGCATGACTGTCATGAGTTAACTCATGATTAATCACAATTTAATCACACTGTTTTTTCCTGTTCTAAATATACCTTAAATTAATTCTTTAAGTTTTTAATACTCTAATTGACATGGGCATGGACAAATATGGATGCTTTATGCAATATATGTTTATTATTAGTGAAACCATAGTTAATCTAGAGCATGAAGACTGGACATGTTTCAAAGGTCACAGATGTTTTTCAAAGAACTTGTTCATGTCTATTACACACATGAAAAAGAACATAGAAATACCAGGTTCCCATTACTTCTCTTTCTTTGCACTGAGCAATTGACTTAGACAAGCCTGTTTACATTTTCACACTACAGGGCAGCTCACTTCTTCTGAACATGCTAAATATACATTTATTATTTATTATTACATTTGTTTGCCTCTCTGTGCCCACATACTGTATTTTGATGCATTAATTAGGCCAAATTAGGCCAATACACTCTCCTTCTAAACATTCAAAAAAGAGCCCTGAAATTCTGGAAACACTTAAAGACAAGTGACCCCAGCACATACCATTATAAAGCCCTAAAACACCAAGAGCTGAAGCTCACAAAGAGTCCCCTCCTTCAGCTGGTGCTGAGACTGACCGAGATCAGCTAGCCTCAGGACCCACACACACACTCAACCATTCGGCCCACACAGATCATCAACACAGAGAAACACAAGTATGTCACCCACTGGACAAACACCATCAAAAACCAACACAAATTAGAATGATATTCGGCACTAAATCGACAGTACACCATGGCAAGCTACCTGAGCACAGTGACTGATGTGAAACTCAGGAAAACATTGACGATGTACAGACTCAGCGAGCACAGTCTGGCTGTAGAGACGGGACAGATATGGCTCTCCCGTGAGAGAATCTGCTCCCACTGCAGTCTGGGAGAGATCGAAACAGAGCTGCACTTCCTTTGCCCAAAGTACCTAAACATCAGAAACCACTACTATCCCAAAATAAACAAAATGTTTCCCCAATTCAATAATTGCACCCCAACTGAAAAACTCACCTTCATTCTTGGTGAAAAATCTGAATGTGCAAATATAACGGCAAGATTTATAGCAGCCTGCCAACTCCTGAGGGACAACCACAGCCAAGAAACCAATATCCAGCAAATATATGGCTAACTCACACCAACCCAACGACATGACTGTAGATAATGTTGATTTCAGTTATTCAGTTTATTAGTTAAATAATATATAAATAATCTTTTACACAACCTTTACTATATCATATATGTATCCACGTTTTAATGTCATTCTTTTAATATTACTTGTTCAAATGTTATTTCAATTGCTATATTGTTCCAAATTACACTGTTGTATATGTTCTCTTCTCCTATGCATGCTTTGGCAATGCAAAATGTGGTTTTGTCATGCCAATAAAGCTAATTGAACTGAATTGAATTGAGAGAGAGAGAGAGATGTGTGCACAGCGGGAAAGAAAGACCTCATGCTTGTGCGATGTACAGTACCGGCTAGTCTCAGAAACTAAATTTAAAAAAAACTAAAGATTGGTCGCTAGGCTCTTTTTGGAAAAAAACAAAAAAACAAAAAAAAAAAAGTTGCTAAAGGGGTCTGAAAAGTCGCTAGGTTGGCAACACTAACAGCATCTCCATCCATTTATTGTTAATTGCGCGTTAATAAAATTAGCGCCGTTAAAATGAATTTGCGTCAACACGTTATTAACGCGTTAATTTTGACAGCCCTATCATATTTATATAATTTGTGCTCTAAAATGTCATCTTTAGTTGCTTTTTAGCAAACTAGCCCAAGAGTTTAACTGAACTCAGTCTTAACTTGTCCAACTTTGTATTGGTTTCTGAGGAAATCATTTTTGGGTGAAAAATCCCTTGAATCGCACTTTGATACTAGTTTAGAAATTGATTCTTGAGGGATTTGAACCCACAGTCTTCTGGCAACAACTCTAAATCTTGAACCACAAGGCCACATTTACCAAATGCAAGCTAAAATAATTTCATAAGCAGTCAAAAAAAGTGCTGTATAAAACTCAGTCCAAACCTGCCAAACTTTTAAGTCGACCCACCCCCCATACCGAAACTCTTGACAGTGAAACCCTATGCTACTTTATACCCCTTTTTAACATTCCTCTCCCCTAAATCATCCGCTAACAGAAACGTCTGATGTTGGAGTGGGCGTGGAGGGTAGAGACATCTCACCTCCTGTCTGTCTGCTGCATACAAAGCAGCTCTTTCTATCCCTGCAACAGGGTGCCGGAGCTTGTCCTCCTCTCCCTCTTCCACACACTTACGGATCATAAGAGCTGAAAGCGCACTTTTCCCCCGCGTCGCTCCAACAAGCCGACTCAGCGCCTTTCTCACTCGCCCCCCCCAACCTTGCAGCGAGCAGAACCAATTTGCCATGAAAAATGTGCAGAGTCTAAAATCTTAATGGCGCAATTAGTCTCGTTTTGAGTAGATTTACGGCAGCACTTGACTCGGCCGCCTCAATTACATCTTTGCTAAAATTCAAGGATAATACGGTACATTTCAAAGTCCCATAGAGGGGGTCATGCATCACCTCCAAAGAGATCCCTCTTATGAGGCTCGCTCATTTGTTCCTTCTTTTGCTCGAGCTCTTTTTCTTTCTCGCTTCAGCTTATGCTCTCTTTGTTAATAACAACTGTAGTTGGGCTCCTTTGCTACATATTGATGGACGTAAGTGTGTTTTCAGATGTTAAACCAGGGATCTTCAACTTTTTCTCATGACAGCAACAAAACTTTTAGCCTAACTTTAGCTTACTAACTTCTGCTTTTATTAAAGCTAGCTAATATTGTATTTTTAAATCATATTTTCATTTTTTTAATGAAAAACAGATCAATCTATAACTGGCAAACCCCCTATATATAACTATACTTATTGGATTTTTTGATTAAAGTGTATATGTATTGAAGACTCTGGGATGTTTTATAAGGTATATTGTATATGTGAATGTAAGATTATACTATGTATGAAGTGCATGTATATATATTTAGATTCACATATATACATTGCAGGTCAAAAGTTTTGGATCGGTAAAATTTTTAATTTTTTGAAAGTCGACCAAGACTGCATTTATTTGCTTAAAAACACAGTAAAAACAGCAATATTGTGAAATATTATCAATTTTAAATAAACATTTTCTATGTGAATGTATTTTAAAATGTAATTTATTCCTATAATGCAAAGCTGAATTTTCAGCATTATTACTCCAGTCTTCAGTGTCACATGATCCTTCAGAAATCATTCTAATACACTGATTTGCTGCTCAAGAAACATTTCTTATTATTACTATCAAAGCTGAAAACAGTACTGCGTAACATTTTTGTGGAAACCATATGTTTTCCAGGTTGAATAGAAAGTTCAAAATAACAGCATTTATTTAAAAAAAGAAGTCTTTTGTAAATGTCTCTACTGTAATTTTTTGATCAATTTAATGCATTATTGCTGAATAAAAGTATTAATTGCTTTCAAAATAAACTAACTGAGTATTCTGAATACCTCTTGCATAGATGGGAGTGTGATGGCCTTCTTTTCCACTGGTTGTTCATTGGCACCCTCTACAGGCCAAGAGGACTGCTGCCCACTACCTCTGTCCTCTGGCTGTGTAGTTCACAGACAAAAAAAATATTAAAAAAAATGCTAAATATCAATGCAAAATAAACTTAGTGACTAAATGAACATATCACATGTAGCACTGTGTCAATAGCAAGATGAGCCAGCTATTTACCTACAAGCCAAATATGCTTTTATTATGCTTATCGGACAGTGTTACAATAACCTAAATCACATTCATTGTAAAAATTAGATTTAAATGGCACCCTGCTTTAGGGAAAATAAATTAAGTGGATAGTTGTAGGATAAAATTAAAATAAGAAATAGTCATATTGTGAGATATAAAATCACACTGTGGTGGGAAAAATAAATTATCATGACCCACAAGTCAAAGTAATACTTTAAAGAAATACCCACCAATCTTAAATATTTACCCAAATAAACACCTCCAGCACTGAATGTTAACAGTACAAGGCCATAATTACATACTGGCTCTTACCACCAACGGTTTCCTGATTCCAAGGTAGACTCTCCCAGGCGGAGCGGATTTAAGAACCTCTACGGCCTGGGCCAGAGAGCATGTGTCTAGTTGAGTGTCATTGACGAAAACCAGCTGGTCACCCGGGAGAAGCCCACCGTGACTGTCTGCCACCCCACCAGGCACCACAGAGCGGATGACGATCACAGAGCGCGCAACATCCAGAGGGTCCTGCAGAGGGCAATGCAGACCATAGCAGACACACAAACAGAAAAACACAGAGGGGAAAAAAAAAAATCATGAGAGCAATGCTGACCCTGAATTAACCTATACATAACAGACATAGCAAAAAGCAGATCAAGAAGACTGGCTTTTGAAGTTTAATTTATTTGTGTTTTAATTTTAATACCAAACATTTAATTAAAACAGCACCTGTGTAAGCAAACAAGCAGGGTCACAAGGTCGTTCCTGTTATGCAGTACCTTTTGAACCTTACTTGGAAGTAAAAAATTATATTATATATATATATATATATATATAAATAAAATTAAGACGTGATGGTGACATGAAAAGATACTTCATAACAGGAATGACCCGGCGACCCTTGCATTAAAATCTAGTTCCAAAAGAGTGTGACTAACTTGCTGGAAGGCCAAATGAGGCCAACTTCCCACTCCAACATCCCAACTGCTACGGTATCAATCACATCTCTGGGGAGCTCTGCCGTAAAACTGCAATTCAACCGATTTGATGTCTCCAACAATATATTTCATGACCCATATGGGCGGCTTTTATGTGGCGAATGACAATATAAAAGTGATTAACAAGTAGTTATTTGAGAGTAAAAACTGAAGCGGGAGCGCAGTCATTAGTCATCTCATCTATCTGTCCATGAACATTTACAATCGACCGTGTCAAAAGACCTGACGAGCAGACGATTCTTGCATTTTTTGAGATTTCTGACATGAATCTCTTCTACTTTAACGTTAAAAATAAAAAGTATGTTGTTTTGAGTCATTACAGAACCTAGACCATTTTCGGACAAGGCCATAAAAGACATCAAATGTCAATCAAATGACAATGACCACTCAGAAAAAGGAGATAACATATTACTGACAAGGATTTTTTTTTACAGCAGATGCCATGAGTGATACTGCAGACAGCGGATCAGGAAACTTCACCCAGCCAAACCATAAAAAGTGGGTCAGCAAGCCCAGCAATTACTGCCCCCTGATTACCCAGTGAGCCACTGCTGCACGGTAAGCAGACGAGAAGAGAAAAGCAATTTCAGAGCGAGAGGAACTGAGGCCTGCTAGAAGGGAAAGAAAGAGAAAAAAAAAAAAGACAGGAAAAAGTTGGAGAGAGGATTTGAAGTTCCACTCCAGCTGGCGCTTTAGGAGGACACAGGCTGCATTGTCCGGCTGCCGGGTTCCAGCCAAGCGTGCTTTGCTTTCCAAGCCCTGCTCTCATCCCACATGGCCAGTGATGTCAGTAGAGCACCTTTTATATGAAAAAAAAAAACAAACAAGGGGAACGGGCCAGCACAGGGGGCTCCTAATACAACAAAACGTCACCTGCTACGGAATAAAGATACCGATCAGAATGGACGTTCAAATGAGATGGAAAGAAAGTGAGCAAGGTTGCTCCATTTCTTATTCATGTTTCCATCCGAGTGTACATATGATTTAGATGGCGTATAGTACATGGCTCATTGGGGAAGCAGCTGTTTTCCATGTTACAGGTGTGAAGAACATCTCCGGATCCAAAGAAAACGACAATCCCAGAAGTCCCTGTCGGGTGGTGAGTTTCCACACAACCACTGACAGCTAAAAATAGCCAGTCAAAATTGGATTAAATTAGTTTAGGTCAACGCCAACAGACCCGTCATGATGTTTTCCTGTGGTCTACATAACCTTAATCGTGGTTGAAACTGTCGGCTAGCTAACGGATGGGTATGAGCATTGGCGGCCGGAATGGATCTCCCATATTTCTTGCTGGGCTAAGGTTCGCTACTGTCTCCGCTGAGTGCTGAGCGTTCCCTTGGCTGGCCCTGCTTGTCGAACGGGTTGAAATTCTTCAGCGTGGTGTCAGGCGGACAGTAAATCTGCTGTTTCGCAGGAATCAACGGCAGGCCAAGTTATCTGTTTTGCTCCTGCGCTCTGCCTCACCTTCAATCTTGCTGAACAGAATACCAGGAACTCCAGGACATCTGTCTTTTGCTTTCTTTTCTCTTTTAATCCTTCTTTTGGTTGTTCTCACTGTAGTTGCCTTGAGAAAAGAACAGAGGGTGCCACTTCCACAGCACGGACAAGGATATTGTACAATTACATAAATTCCTAGAAACTACACTTTTAATCCATGGTTAGAATCAATGGTTCCATGAAAAACTTTTAAAATACATGGAATCTTTCCATTGCACAAAGATTCTTTAGTGGAAAACGTTCACACTAAGAAAATAAAGGTTCTTTTAAGAACTGTCCATTGACTCTTGAACCATCAGGCCACAACTGCCCAAATGTTGCCATTCTAGTTTCGAAAAAATATCTTGACATTCAGAAGTAAAATAAATGGATGGCAGAATGTTACCCACTTTGTTTGCTTTGACAATTATTTACTGCTTTCTTGCTACTAGCTATGATGCTAATATTGACAGGTGGATTGAAGTCTTAGCACAAGCCAAGTGAAAGAGCTGGGAAGCACAACGAAGTGGAACAATGCATAAGCTTAAAGCTGTGGGCATAAGAACAGGTGGCAATGGTAGTAAATCCCGACACCTCTTTCTATGGATCTGCTACAAACTGGATGCTAATATTGCAAAATGACAACACGACGCTAGAACAACTGTTCACAGCTAAAAAGCGTAATGCAAGACCGTCTTTAACGTACTAACATTCAGGACGGTGGTCTGTAGCTGATTTGGTAGCTTATTTTCCTGTGAAGGTAATAAAATAGCCCTTGGTCAGTTTCTGCAGCTTTAGGCCACAGATAAATAAACAACAATAAATAAATAACACTCTGGGATGATTTATGACTCTCCTTTAAAACATTCACTGGATGAGACTAAATGCTGTATTGATGTGCAGGTTAGGCGCTTTGAACCATTGAAATGATTTAAAAATGCATTCTCTCAGATCTCTTCTCCTTGGACAGCATGAATTATTGGAGCCATACATTCACTACCAATGTATCAAATAAATTTGTTTTGGACACCGAGAGTTCACAGCCCACTTGCAAAAGGCCTTTCATATAATAAATGTATACGATTTCGTGGAAAATGGCATTTGTAAACGCAAGAACCTTCGGAGAACATGTTGCAGATCAAATTCATGTTCTTCATGCTATAATTTCACTCTACAAGTTTATTATAGTTGTGAACGGAGACATTTTTCTTTTTAAAGCTGGTGTAGGGCTGACATCCTACCCAAACAGAAAGATACGTTAAGCTACGTTCCCAATGGGCAGCATACATCTACCCTAAACCCTTTGCAGGAGAGCTGCTCAATCATATTTCAGTTGAGCCTGGCTGCACCGTACACTTCAATTGTTAGCGAAAACTCATAGTAATGACTTTTAAATGGCCATGAGAGTACAATCCCACTTAAAACAAACCCACCACAGCCCGACCCTTCAGATCAGTTGTTTGGCTTCAAGACGACCTTCATTAATCTCCATTACCAGGATGGCTAGAACTACCAAGGGGGTCCTTCTCATGTTGCCATGTAGCTCTTCTTACTTCGAGATCTCCTTCGTGAAACCGAGGCGCGACTCCAAATGATTTTGCCGTCGCCACTTCACGTCACTCACACAGTCAGGGGTGTCATTTAGGGAAGAAAAACTCCCTCGTTTCCAGCTGTCAGTGTGACAGTGGGCTCCCATCAATCTAGCTGCGGTTACAAGGTCTCCTTGCATTGGGGGTAACACTAGCGGTTGAGACGAGAAGACGAGAAGGAGGGCGGTAGAAAGAGGGGGAGATTGAAGGTTTTGGAAGGCTTCGAGCGTGTCTGCAGGTCTCGAGGTTGCCTACTCGGCCTTATCAGCTCAGGCCTCTTACTGGAGAGAGCGGCAAAATCAATTTCCCCCTCGCAGACTGGAGAGGCCCTGGCCCGTCTGCCGCAGGAAACAGAAAAGAAGTCAAGAAGAAAGGTTGAGAGATTCCTCCTCCATTAGAAGAGCGTAGAAGACCGTACCCATCATTGCATTGTGGGAGTTGCTCACTTTTGTCTTTTTGGAAATTCCTTACAGCTCATACATTTATGGACATTTTAGCACTTTTTTCACAACTCTGCAAATGCCTACGCCCCCTCCTCCTCTGAATCAATTCCCACCCATCATGCATCAGGCCCTCGGGTTGAAAAGCATTCGTTTCGGTGTAGATAAGCAAGCAGATGGGGCTAGGTGGAGGGGGCTCAGCTGGTGCAGAGCACGAAGACAGTGAGTTCGACCGAGGGGAAGCTGCACAGGTCAATATGACTTCCAATAAACCCCAGGGTGCACCAGCAACTCCTCCAGAAGATCTGCAAAGTAAGCTTTAGCGCTCTTCACGACAATGATCTATGATCCAAATTGCAGGACTGCGAATTTCTTCTCCTCTCGCCTTGGTGGGGATGAGATGATCTCAAATTCAGTGTGCCGATGCAGTATTGATGCAATTCGTTTGTACTTGTTCGTGCTGAAAAAACAAACAAAAACCCCTGCGTAGCTTCATACGATCAAGAAAAAAATAAAACAAAGGACTTTGAGTCAGCAAAACGTATTTTTTATCATAGCACAGAGCCAATGGACTCTCTGCCGAGTTTCCTCATCCCTCCTCCATCTTCATTCCTTCATTTATCAGAGAGATGAAGAGAAAGGAAGAATTTAAGGGATCACTGCTCAGGTTACCGCCATTAAGCAGCAATGTAATTCAGTCCATGTCGCCGCGGCCCCCATCACTCACTGACGAGGAAAGAAGCATACCTTACCATTAAAACATGATCTCCGTTCAGATTCGCCACGATGCGGCGGCCATTTATTACAGTCCTGATGAAGTTGCGAAAGCATAGGCATGCTTTTCTCCTGCCAATACTGTTTCCCTGCATGAAATCAATTGGAACCCGTGGCTGGATAATATAAAACACGAGGCGTCCCACAGGACCGGCAGAGTGCAGGTCTGCGGGAGAGGTTCTGCATTCTAAGTGGCCTCATTACATGATCACTTCTGATTCAGGATCAACGTGCAGTTATGTACTAACCCTGATTAGAGGGCTAATGAAGGAAGGAGGAAAGCAGCTTTTCGTACTAAGTGAGCAGAGCAAAGGGTTTGACGGCTGGCGCAGGGCCAGATAAACAGCGGCGGCCCTATTCGGAAAGGTTTCACTGCTTTCTTTTGTTCAGTGTCCAATGACTTGTGACATCAACGAACGTTTCCTGTGATCACACTTTTGGAAAGTCAAGAGGGATTAATTGAGTCCAGTCTCCTTTTTCCCCATTTAAAGGATAGTTGACAAAACCGTGAATGTCATCACTTTACTTGGCTTTTTTTTTACAGTAATTATGGATAATTGGTACTGTTTTTGAACAAATTTAAAGCTCTGATTTGTTATTTTATCTATTTTTATTACAGTGCGAGACAACATTATTCCTGTTCTAAATTGCATAAAATGTCTGGTATTACTTAAACCTAAATTTCATAACATGCAAACTTTAATTATTTTGTAGATATATTCAGCCTTAGAGGTGCTATCCATTTTCTTCCACAAATTTGAATTATATGAAGACTTTACGTATACTGATATGATGTTTTATAATGATATAATGTCAAGTGTAAGTCGCTTTGGGTAAAAGCATCTGTCAAATGAATAAATCTTAAAATGTTTTTAAAATATAACAGACCATGAAGACTTCCTCAGGATAGATGTGTAGTGAATTGTGACTGGACCTCTTTCTTTTATGTTTGCATACTGAATTTTGATTGGTTTTGTTTTTACTGCATATATTTATTAAATTATAACCAGCTTTACAGTGTAAGGTGACTGTGTTGATTCTTCCATGCAGATGATACAAAACAACACTTCTTGTAAATGCTACTTGAAATGTAAATCTAGCTTTCTATTGTTCTTCTCAGAGACAAAGATTAACCAAAAAAGGTTAAAAAAAACAAAACAAAAACAAAGAAATGAATTAATTCCCCACCTGGTAGTCTAGTATGCTGAAGCCGAGACCTCGTTCTCCTTTCTCTAGTTCTAGCACCTGCACATTCGGAGACCATAAAGCCAGTTCCCCTTCATCTTCCTCTTCTTCTTCTTCATCCTTCTCCTCGTCCTTCTGCTCTTTTTCAGGGCTGCTTGGCTCTAGGGGCTCTTCTTCAACGTTAACCTCCTGCTCCACTGCTGATGCCTGACGGGCCTGAAAAGAAAAGCACAAATCTCAGTGAGCTAGTAGTGGTTCTCAGTTAGTGGGTTGCGACCCCAAAATGGGTTGCAGGTCTGTTCTGGTGGGGTCACTTAATCAATCAATTGCTCAATCAAACTATAACTTTAAAAGACAAATCTATATCATGTTACAAAATTTTCATATTGTAATTAAACTTTGAGATTTTATTTACTTTAACTTTTGTAAAATAAACTATTTTGGTGCAACATGTAAATTCTAGATCCTGAAGGAAAACCAGTAGAGAATCACAGAGCTAAAATCCAGTTGTAAATTTTCATTAGAGGATATGGACAAACCTGAAACTCTTCCCTCATGCTGTCGCGTAGACTTGTATCTTTGGCAAACATGGAGAGGTTATTCTCAATCTGTAAAATTTTTACAAAATGAGCAGGCATATATTATTTTGCAATGCAGAGTAACTTGCCAAAGCCAATTTTGACTTGCATTTGGCAGTTGTTGTGTGTTAATTTTGGACTCTCTATGTGTATGTATTTACTACCTGCTCCTGTAGGCTGGCTGAGGGGCTGGATGAGTGCCACTCTTCAGATTCAGGATGGTATTCGCTGCCCTCTTCAGTGAGGCGTCTGCAACAAACCAAAGTAAAGGGAGGAGGAACCTCTCTGAGGAATGCAACAGCCTCTCTTCTGGATTTCCCATACAACTGCACGCCATTCACCTGCAAATACAACAAACATTTTATTAGGAGAACTTCAATCACAAACGTTCAGACGTTTCCACAATAAAACACTAGGGGTACTA
This sequence comes from Spinibarbus caldwelli, assembly GCA_039654775.1. NCBI lineage: Eukaryota > Metazoa > Chordata > Actinopteri > Cypriniformes > Cyprinidae > Spinibarbus > Spinibarbus caldwelli. Next base: position 9,057,331 of record CM077231.1, read on the forward strand.
AAATAAGGTCACTTATGAAGTGCAACTTTCTTTGACAAGGATGTGAGAAATCATTAAAATCCTATGGGGTGCTTATTAGGCTGGTGACTATTACACGCTGTCTCTGTGGCATTCACTGGCCATCTTTGATTGGCATTTCATGGAGCGGGCAAGCCTGAAGCTGCTATGGCGAGTGGGGGCGGCACTGTGCCATCTGCCCAAACCAGGAGGAAACCATGGTCTCCACACACACTTTCCTTTATACACACACATATACACATACACACCATCACTGTACCACTGGGCTTTTAAGCATCTAGCAAGGCAAAGAGGAGTACATTAGGATGTTTAGGTTACACTGAAATATGGGATATTCATAAACGATTCTTCAGAGACTCCAACAAATGCACTGGCCCCAGGAGGTAGCCTTGAGGTATGCCACATCTCTCTATAAACCACTTCCCCTGCAGCCCTGCAAATCTCCCCTGCTTTAACCATCCAGGCTCCTGCCAACAGCAACAGGCTGAAGGCACAGTGGCCCTTGGCCACCAGACCAGGTGGGAGGGGGAAGTTTAGAGGGAAGGGGGCAGGAAGCAAGGCCAGTGGGGAAGTTAGGGCAGGGGACAGTCATGCAGATGGCCTCGGTCACACTCAGGAGCCCTCCTGCCAGAACATCCACAAGCCAGCAGCAGCAGCAAGCCTTCCTAGAGGCTTGGTGCTGGCAGGATGCAAAGGTCAGTGTTATTAAAGCAACCGAGAAGAGGCACACCAAAGCAAGCCAACAGCAAAACTGCAGGCTGGCCAAACCCTGGGAGCCCACGTAACCATAATGCCAAATAGTGAGGGTGCAGGGAAGATACATGTTGGCACTGTAGATGCACTTTAAAATGACTTTACCTCCAGAAGTTCATCCTCTGGTCGAAGCAGCCCATGTTTTGCTACCGGCCCCTCAGGAGCCACTGTGGAAATGTAGTGGTGTCCATCAAAAGAGTCTAGTTCCACACCCAAGCGCATTGTGTGTATTGGGAGAAGCTATAGAAACATAATTTTATGGTTAGACTCACTCATTGTGGCCACTACTGAGCATGGCTGGGTGAGATTTAATATACATCTTGATATTTAAGTGTTTGCTCAAAAGGGGTTTCTTCGAAATGTTAAAACACAGTAAAATCAAAATTCCACATGGTTTTTCAATATTTTTTCTTTATATGCACCAATATTACAACATATTTGTACTAAAACACTTGAAAATATTAAAAGATAGGTGGGGACTTCAATAGACGTATTTGTGTGATCATTCAAACAAATTGCTCAGGGTTTTGAATTGATTCATTGTAACAAATTGATTCACAGAAATTAATTAAAAGTATTAACTTGTGAGGAGCTAAAAACCATCTTGATATCTTAATGTTCTCATACTTGCGACAGTCGCAACACAAAGAAGAATTACATCTGTCCAATATTTTTTCTTTATATGCACCAATATTACAACATATTTGTATTAAAACACTTGAAAATATTAAAAGATAGGTGGGGACTTCAATAGACGTATTTGTGTGATCATTCAAACAAATTGCTCAGGGTTTTGAATTGATTCATTGTAACAAATTGATTCACAGAAATTAATTAAAAGTATTAACTTGTGAGGAGCTAAAAACCATCTTGATATCTTAATGTTCTCATACTTGCGACAGTCGCAACACAAAGAAGAATTACATCTGTCCAACTCGCTACCATCTCCACTATATATCATGAATATCTGATAGATTGTCCTGCCCTACTATAGAGATGAATGAACGAATGAATGAATGAATCATGAATTGTGCTGTTTACCTTGGAGTACTTCTGCAGCTCAATATCATCATCTATGACAGGGTCAAGCTGTACAACCTGTGAAAATAAAATAAAATGCAAATAAAATAAAATGTGCATAAGAGATGGAAAATAAAAAATAAAAAGAAATTTAAAAAAAATTCTCTCCATAGTGGTAACCTGAATGCGGTCAACACATTCCCTTTATGGTAAATAAACCCAAACAACAGTGTGTCAGCACATGAACTCAAATCCAATAGGAGTCAACTGAGGCAATCTACAGCCAGATTTAGCTGGTCGATCGAACATCTCTTATCACAGCATGCATAAGTGCCGGCGGTTCTTGCTGATGTGCAGTTTGCTTCATGTTTAATTGAGAGCTGCACTTAGCATCTGTTAACATTACTTCCCCTACATTTTTGCTTACCATAACATCGTAATGTGGACCGAGAGCCTGCTCCCATTTAGCGCGAAGCTCCATCTCCGTCAGCGGGGCCGGCTCTTGCACTACAACACACACACAATAATGAGAGCAGCGTTTAAAGTCAATTACCGCCATTTGGGTGTCCACTGTCCGTGACAGAGTGAGTGGAAACGTATGACATTAATGTCAGGTGCCGCATACTAGCATGGGATTGATGTCAGGCTGACGGATGTATATAATCAGAGGGCCGAGAGTGCGCCGAGGGCAAGAGTTGAGAGAGGAGTCAGCAGTGATACTGCAGAAAAAGACAACGGGACGCCTGGGAACAGTATCGGCTGGAAGCCCGAAGGGCAATGAAGGCAAATAAATGGGTGGAACAGCTATTATGGGCACTTGTGACCCTTAACTATGATATGGGGCAGGAGTAGTAGGGGGTTGCAGAGAAATATGCTCTGGGTAAGTAAAAAAGAAGTTCTTCTGTAACCTAAGCTGTAAATTTAACAGACACTTGCCATGAATAAGGTACAAGTTGGTCTTCCATTACTACAAACAATAGAGACACATTAAGGGCCAGATTTACTAACAGTTTGCACCAGCGCAAAGTGTCTTTTGGCGTTAAAATAGTACTGACAGGATTTACTAAAGACGCACAGTGAAGAATTAGCATTGAAAAGGTGTGGACGCAGTTATTTTTGTACCTGACCTTATTGAATATGCATTTGTAGGAGATTCCCTTTCAGACGCAAAATTTATGGGAGGAGAGTATTAAAATGAATCACGCAATGCGATTTAATAATTTTTGCGCTCGTCCGATTACTGGTATTTGCGCCATTATTTAACACCCAAAAAAAAGCATGTCTTAAAACAGGCGGTAATTTGCGCTGCTCTTGGTAGACTGTGCTGGTCATTATGGAAATGATCTGGCTGTGTCTGTGTTCTTTAATGTGTGCATTGTCAGTAAATCACATGCAGAATTTTCTCCTCCCATCGTCGCTTTTGTGGAATTGCGCTCTAACGCTAATTTGCCCTGTTTAGTAAATCTGGCCCTTGATATATTGATTAATAAATTTGTTGAGAAAAAAAGCTAACATGAATGAACATGACAGTCTTTTGAAATTACATTCAATATATAATAGTAAAAAAATACCTATTTTAAATCATTAACTACTTTTAATTAATAAAAGCATATATTTTGCTGTAAAAAATATATACATTACAATTTAAAAGTTTGGAGTCTGTAAGGTTTCTTAAATGTTTTTGAAAAGTCTCTAATGGTCACCAAGGCTGCATTAATTCGACCAAAATTACAGTAAAAACATAAAATTACAGTAAAAAAATATTTCACAATATTATTACAATTTAAAATAACTGTTTGTTATTTGACTATATTTTAAAATATAATTTATTCCTGTGATGCAAAGCTGAATTTTCAGCATCATTACTCCAGTCTTCAGTATCACATGATCCTTCAGAAATCAGTCTAATATGCTGATTAGCTGCTCAAGAAACATTTATTATTATTATTAAAATATAATTATTATTATTATTATTATTATTGTGCTTTATTTGCTGCTTTATTTTTGTGCATTTTTTTATTTTTACTGTCACTTTTGATCAATTTAATGCTTCTTTGCTGAATAAAAGTGATTTTTTTTGTCTTTAAAAGTGTACAGACCCCAAACTTTTGAACAGTAGTGTATATTACATTAAAAACAAACATGACAAATCCCATACAAAACGAACGAAAAATAAACTGCTTTTACTGACCACTTGTACAAAAAACAGAAAAAACTGCTTTTTCAAGAGTTTCAGGCCCTGTTGCGAACTGGTATGCTAAAGCACGTTACAGTAAAAAATAAAGTCAGTGAGTGAGTGAGAGTGAGGGATGTAGACCTGATTAAATTAGCATTTCTAACGCCTCACTCACAACACCATTCATCACAAATGTTTGACTACATTAATACAGCAATGCATCGCTTCTACACGTGGGACGTCAAACCCCAGCCAACATCTGCAGCCCAGGTGCGGCACAATGGAAAATATGGAGAACAGGGGAAATGTTGATCACGGCAATGGCTTGTTATGTTTATGTATCAGGAAAAACTCCGCTGACACTGAGAACAAATGTCCACCCCCTATCCAAACGTCACTCAACATTTAATAGAGGGCATCACATGGGAAAAGTTACTACAGACCAACAAAATTTGAGTAAATGAGGTTTTACATAGCACTTCCTGTGGTTTTTAACTGCTGTGGGCATTTCTGGAGCAACTGCGGACTGTAATTATACCAACGTGGAGCGATTGTCACCACTTCTTTGTGATTGAGCGCTCTTGCTGTCAACGTTCGCAATGATTTTAATGGGTCGAAACCGCTGGTGTGACAGAACTTGGAAAAGGTGCAGAAAACCCGGCAGCAACTAGTCCGTGCTGTCCACATTTTTTTAACATTAGGGCTGAAACACATCTGTTTCCAGAGACTTTCAACTTTACATGACACAAAAGAAACCATATAATGGCACTTCCAGCATAGTTATCTTGAAAATCGACGGGTGAAATTTAGCGAAACCTCTCAGTTCGCTCTTATCAAATGTCACGTCAATTTACCAAAACAGTCGCGCATTATCCATAAAGAAAATATTTAAACATCTACACGCTCACATGGCAATATAATTTCTTAAGACCACAGGGAAAAAAGGCGGGAGGAGAAAGCATGATTAAAGCGGTGTGTGTTTTGACTCGAGGGCGGCTATCGTTTTACACGTGCTATGATTCCAGCTTTGGGAAATGAGTCCCTGACAACCAATCATTGTTATCCCGGGCATGTTTTGGCCCAGTGCAACAGAACGCTTTATTTCGGAGTTTGGCAGGTACCGGGTCTTGTCCGGATTAATTAGGGCAGAATGTAACCAGAGCTCCAGGCTGCTTCGGCTTCAGCCAAGGCCCGCTCTTCCGCTTTCAGGCCGCCTATCTCCATATTTATATCTGCCGGCTAACATGACTGAAACAATGCCTGTTAAGCTCAGTGCAGAAGCTGGCCTGAATCTGACCTCCATCCAGAGGGGAGTGCCAAGGATCGGATTCGTCAGTATTAAGCCCAAAGTATACTTCGGTTTTATGCGTCTGCTCGGGTATGCATACAGTGGAGGCATCAATGTAGTATTTTTGTTGGTGCGCTCAGCTTCCATTAAATTTTTTGCGCAATTAGTTTGCCAAAAATGAGGCAACGCTACCCTGGCTAGTTGTTTCACAGAAAAACAACAACAAACTACTGAAGACTAAATTTCATGACTTAAAAAAATAAGACATATCTGTCAATGGGTTTGGCAATTTGTTTGGAAAATTCAATTTAATTCAAAGGGAAAACAAGTTTTTATTCCCCATCAACAGACATTTTTTCTTGTTTTAAGCATAAACTGATTTAATTTTGTTCAATTTCCTAAAAAACAAGACTTTGTATCTTTAATTTTTATCTCAAGTTAATTTATCTTGATTTAAAAATGTTTGGATTACGGCTGTCAGTCGATTCAAATTTTTAATCTAATTAATTACACAATGTGGCGATTAATTAATCACAAATTAAATTTGGGTGTTTTAAATATGGATATTTTTCTTACAAACACATCGATTCGCTCCAGAAGGCCTTTATTAACTCACCAGAGCCATGTGGAGAACTTTTTACGATGGATGGAGGCACTTTTTTGGGCTTCAAAATCTCAACACCCATTCACTGCCATTATAAAGCTTGGAAGAACCAGGACATTTTTAATATAACTCCGATTGTATTCGTCGGAAAGAAGCAAGTCATATACACCTAGGATGGCTTGAGGGTGAATAAATCATGGGGTAATTTACATTTTTGGGTGAACTATCCTTGGTGTGAAAAACCTATTATTAATGGTGTAAACTCAAAGTTTCATTTCTTGCATGAGCACCCAGGCTCAACATATTAGTAAAAAGGTTTTCACAGGAGCAGAACAACTGAGGCTGGTCTGTGTGAAGTCTGCGATATCGGCCACATTGTTGAGCACCTGTATGAGTGAACAGACATGTTTGTGTGTTGTATGAACTCACTTTTCCCCTGCAGCTGTTGTTTGATCCCACTCAGAGCAGGGTCCATAGACTCCACCACAGAGCCCCTCTGAACATCCGCCCGCGCCTTAATCTCAGACGATCTCTTCAGAGACACACGCGACGACTCTCTCTGGACTATAGAAACATACACATTTAATTCTGAATCAACATATATTTGTAATCAGACACAAACAATCATTTATAAAGATGAAAATATAACATTTTAAATTTATATTTAAAAATGTAAAGTCAGTCCAAGACTACTGAGGATCATAAAACAGTGTGATTTGACACAGTGAAACCTAATAATATCAGGTAGGCCTCAAACTTGTATTTTTACAGCAATAAAAAAATCCAACAAAACTGATTTGAAATTCAAACACTCTCAAACACTCTCACACGTCAACAGCATGTCTGTCTTGACCACCGCAGGCAGATTTTTCCTATATCCTGTTCTTGAAATGAGCTCCCATATAACCATTATACAGACGTTTGCTGAAAGCCTGTGGTTTTCCTGATCAAATACTGTCAATCCATATTTACATATATATTTCCTTTAACTTAAAAAAGGAAAAGGAATGTGATAACTTAAAATACATTTTAACATCTAACATTCAAAGTATCCAATACCTATTAAATATTTGATATAAAATTGAATATTAATTTTTATTTGTACAAGTTTACATCTATTGACATAGTATTTTGTGATTTACAGATCTTAATATTTGTTTCTTTATTACTTTACTTTACATATACATTATGTTATTTTGAATATTAACAAAAGTAAAAAGTAATTTTATTTCCCAACAGGCCATTGCCTAAAACAACTTGTGAGAGTACATTCATAAAGTGCACGGAAAGTTTTATTATTTTTAAATTTATGCAGATATGCATTGTTTCTGTGTTTGAATTTCCTGTTTTGACAAATGAAAGCCCAATAATTTCACATATTACTTATTTTTCTTAAAACGGAACACATAAAAATACATTTTAAATATTTAATATTAAATGTAAATATAAATTTTTGAGCTTGAATTTCCTGTTTTGATGCGGTTTAACAGTCCAGTAATTTCACATATTATTTATTTTCTTAAAACGGAACACGTAAAAAATTTATTTAAAATATTTAATATTAAATGTAAATATAAATATTTGTGTTTGAATTTCCTGTTTCGATGCGGTTTAAAAGCCCAATAATTTCAAGTTTTTAATTTTCTTAAATTAATGGAATGCATTCAAATGAAATAAGTATTTAATAATAAATATAAATATAATATAAATATTTGTGTTTGAATGTCCTGTTTTGATGCAGTTTAACAGTCCAATAATTTCACATATTATTTATTTTCTTAAAATAACAATGCTTTCAAATGAAAATACTATAAATATTTACTATTATAATTATTATTATTATTATTATTATTATTATTATTATTATTATTATTATTATATTTAGTAAAATGTAAACATTTTTATTTTAAAATATTTTAAAATCGAACAAAAGCTCTGTATGTACAGATCCTAACACAACACACGTCACTTTACCTTTATCTAGCGATTTTTCTACGGCCATCCTCTTGGGCGAGTTGATCTTCCTAATGAGGGTAAGGTGTACGATATCGCCTGTCCGCTTCATTACCTCCAGGACTTCCTGGTTGGTGAATCCCTGGAGGTTCACGCCATCCAACTGTTCACAAAGACAATCAAGAAGTCACTACAGGCCGGACTAACCGGGCTCTCCAAGTCGCCTCAGTGGGACTGATTAGCCTAGCGTGAGTCTGGGGAAAGCGCGACAGATGACCGCGTCTACGTTCAAACCCGCTCTTATTAAACTGTGAATCAACGTGAAATGAAAGCGACGTCTCACTTAGTTGGCGTTCTGTTCTGTCAGAGCGCTCGTACAGACACGGTGCTAATTAAGGTAGAGCTCATTAAAAAGTGATTAAGAACCCACTGCTATTATCCTGTCGTGGACAAGGATTTTCCCGCTTTGCTCAGCGGCGCTGCCTGGAACCACGTTCTTCACGAAGACCCCCACTGCATCTGACATGCAACAGAGACGAGAGATAATAATTAACAGCATACTGATTAATTGTCGAATTTCTGGGAAAACAAGGCGAAATATGTTTCTTACCCTTAGTGGTCAAAGCATTGTGTCCGATTACGGAGATCCCGAGGCTCTGGCCTTCCTTCTTTTTTAACGCAACTTCATGGATTTCGTAGCCCTCCAAATTCGGCTGCAACAATACAGATCAAATGCTGACAATTGTTTTATTGTTTTCAAACACTGCTTTTTGTTACAAGGTGAATCTATAAAAACATGCTTGGGCCCTTTATTACCCAAAAATCGATATCGAAATCAAAAACGACATCACTGTGAGGCGTCTGGACGTACTTTTGACGCACATTAAGAAAAAGTCGTAGTGACTCTTATTAGATTCCCATTTCTGTAGGACAGTTACACAATTACTGTAAAACAATGAATTTTTTAAAACTTAAATCAGCCTGAAAGGTAAAATAATTATAAATATGTTGTATTAATATAATTAATGCATTTTTTTTGCATTACAGTTAAGGGAATTGGAGGTGAAAATTAAATAAATCCAAATAATGTTACAAGAAATTAAAAAGCAAAATAAAGCAAATTTCTCATTGCAGAAATACATCTGGATATTTTATTAAAAAATTATTTCAATGATTATTTTATTTGAATATTTCATATTTTATATTTTTATTAATGCAACACAACTTTTATTAAATTTCATCAAAAATTAAATTTAAGGTGATAAAACAAATACTACAATGTTATACTCTATAAACAATTACATATATTTTACAATATATATTGGTAAAATAATGTCTTGATAAAAACTATGATCACAAAATTAGCCTAAAAATTTGTATTTTTTATTTTTATTGTAAATTTACAATGTAAAGAATTACACACATACATACATATATGTATATATATATATATATATATATATATATATTATAATTTTATATTATATTCATTATTTATATTACATTACTACTATATTATTATAATATTATATTACATTATTATTACTATTATTATTTTACATTTATTAATTATTCTATTTATTTTTAAAAAATTTAAATATAATTGTAAGTAAAAACTCAAATGAAATAATTTCTCATATTAATTTTAAAACAAAAATTATATATATAAATTAATTAATTAATAAATATAATACATTTTATATTTATTATATTTATTAATCAGAGTACATTATTATTATTATATTATTATAATATTACATTACATTGTTATTATTATTTATTATTATTATAATATTTATTTATTTATTTAAAATGTTTAAATATAATTGTAAATAAAAACTAAACCTAAATAATTTCTTTCTTATTTATTTTTAATTTCTTGTGATTTTGGGATCAAAACTTAAACAGATATGATATGGCATCATATAGCTAATGAATCATTCATTTACTGATTCATTGTAAAGTGTATTCTGGTGTATTCTGTACCGCTTTGCTGCCCCTGCGGGATGGCACAGGAGGTGGAGGTGGCAGAGAGGTGACTGGAGCCGTGGCAGGGGCAGGTGGAGGTGGAGGCGGAGGCTGGGGTGCCACCAGAGGGTCTCGTGCGATCAGCATCTTCACATGGGTACCGCAGGCCTGCAGCACCTGCACCACCTGATCACTGGCCAGACCTCGAGTGGACGTCTCACCGATCCGCAGGATGTGGTCACCTGTTCTCAGCCTCCCATCCTGGAAGTCAATGAGAGAAAGGAGGAGGAAGTTGACATCATTGAACATCACCGAAAATGCTTCTCCACCCCCCTTTTCATATTATATGGTAAAGCATCCAGATTTTTTTTTCTGTAATTCCCATTAGAGTCCCAATGATTGCTGCAAAAGTAAACAAAATTATATATATATATATATATATATATATATATATATATATATATATATAAATATATAAATAAATAATAATAATAATAATAATGCAAGGAAAATGGTTTATATATTCTTGAAAATAATATAAAATCTAATGTTTATTTGTTATATTGTTAAACATACCCACAGTAAATGTTTGTTTAAATTTAAAATTTCATCTTTTTTGTTAAATTATACACACAATTATTTTATGTAATTTGTTATATTGTTAAACAAACACACAGTAAATGTTTATATTTATATTTGAAATTTTAAATTTGATGTTTATTTCACATATATTTGTTAAAATTAATATAAAATGATACATATTTCTATTAAAATTTTATATAGAATTTTTTTATTTTGTTAAATTATATATATTTACATTATATTTATTTAAATGTATATTTAATTTTTTATATTGTTAAAAAATTAAACTTATTTCTGAATACTACTATCCATATGACATGTAAGTTTATGATATAAAACTTCAAGCAGTACATTGTTACAATTACTGTTTTATATTTTAGTATTACTAGTAAAGAGTAAATATAGTTTATTTTATATTGCTAAAAAATTATAATTATTAAAATAAATGAATAATATTATGTATACACTGCATGTGAGTGTGTCTGTGTGTAATTATATATATATATATATATATATATATATATATATATATATATATATATATATATATATATATATTCACATTTTAAAACTGCATTATGACGCATGTACGTTAAAATAAACATAAAACTTACCAAAATATGGTTTATTTTATACTGCTATATTTTTTTGTTAATTGTAATTTTTTTTAATATGATCAATTTTTGTTTTAATATGCCAAAAATTTAGAACCAGCACAGATACAAACACATTTTACCTCTTAACGATTGCAGGCCGTATTATAAGTCATTTTTACTGGCCTCCAAAGTGTAATTTACCTCCCAAACGCAGGCCTGAGCCAAATCTCACATTTACAACCTAATTTGTTCCCATCATCCACAGGTGCAGGAGCCAAAAGTCTAACATCCACAGTAACCGTGTCACTCTTACGTGGCCTTTCCTCACGGCCCTTTCCGGTCGGCTTGAGCTGAGAGACGTATTCTTCTTTCTAGGACTCTGGCAGACGGGCCAAACAAACGGCGAGAGGAAGGGGAGGACTAAAGAGTGATTACACAAAGCGCGGAGAGGAGAACAGCCGTCTTTGTGAGGCGCGAGACATGAAAGGCGTTTGATACATCAACTTGCGCAGGGAAAATCTCGGCAGCTTGTTCCTGCCACTGTGCCGGGGACAGCGGGGGTGCATTGAAGCCCGCCGCAGCCATTAAAGGTTGAAATGGGAAACGCCAGGGATAACAAAGCCCTGATTTTGACAGCTTTTTTGGAGCATAAGATCCACTGGTGTGTGAAATGCAAGCAATGTGCCTTTTGAACAAGAAGGGGTTTGTTGCCTGAGCTCTGGACACTGGGTGGGAGAGAAGAGGAGGGGTGTGTGTGTGTGTGTGTGTGTGTGTGTGTGTGTGTGTGAGGGGTCTAAACCAGGACAGGTTGTTTTCCAGTCTCTGTCCCTCCTGGCTAAGCATTGAAGAGAGTAAAGCTGACATCAGTAGGTGTGTATTGAACAATCTGCTTTTCAAGTTCCCACGTCAAATGCTTTCCAGTAGCGCTGAAGATACAGACAGAGAAAAGTCATCTAAATGGGATTACTGCAAACTCACGCATACTGTACGCCATCCTACATGATGTCTACTCTCAAAACCAGTCACTTTTGTACCATTTCATCTCATGGTGTTGTCTTAATGTTTACATTTAGTTAAACATGTAAATTTCAACTTTATAGTTTTTGTGTATTGTAAAAAAAAACAAAAAACAAAAAAAAAAAAACAATATAACACTCTTTTATTAGTTATAACAACATTTAAAAAACAAAACAAAAAAAAAGCAATAAATGACATATATCTATAGAATTCCACATTTAGGAGCCCCTGAAGAGACATGATGATGGCAAAAAAAAAAAAAAAAAAAAAAAAAAAAAATCAACTAGGAGAAAACTACAGTTTTCTGAGAAAATGCAACATTTTTGTGAAAGAACGCAAAGTTTCTTGGAGCAACAGTTTTGTGAGAGAACCCAAAGTTTCTCAGGGGAACACAACATTTTTGCAAGCTAACGCAACGTTTCTCAGGGGAACACAACATTTTTGCAAGAAAATGCAAAGTTTCTTGGAGGAACACAAAAGTTTTGCAAGCGAACACAATGTTTCTCAGGGAACATAATAGTTTTGCGAGCAAATGCAATGGAACGCAACAATTTTGCGAGCAAATACTTAGGGCCAGATTTACTATACAGTGCAAATTCCCTGGGGAAAGCAACATTTCTGTAAGAGAATGCAAAGTTTCTTGGAGGAACAACAGTTTTGAAAGCTAATGCAAAGTTTCATTTTGCGAGCAAATGCAATATTTCACAGGGGAATGCAACATTTTTGCGAGAAAATGCAATGTTTTTTGGAGGAGCACAAATGTTTTGTAAGTTAATGCAGTTTCTTGGAGGAACGCGATAGTTTTGCGAACAAATGCAATATTTCTCAGGGGAATGCAACATTTTTGTGAGAAAATGCAACGTTTCTCAGGGGAATGCAACATTTTAGTGAGAAAAAGTTTCTTGGAGGAACACAAACGTTTTGACAGCAAACTCAATGTTTCTCAGGGCAACGCAACATTTCTGCAAGAGAACGCAAAGTTTCTTGTAGGAACACAAACGTTTTGCAAGCTAACGCAAAGTTTTTTGGAGGAACACAAACGTTTTGTGAGCAAACTATTAGGGCCAAATTTACTAAATAGGGGAAATTCCCTGGGGAACGCAAAATTTTTGCAATAGAACGCAAAGTTTCTTCTAGGAACACAACAGTTTTGCAAGTTAACACAAAGTTTATCAGGGGATTTCAACAGTTATGCAAGCTAATGCAAAGTTCCTCAAGGAAAAGCAACAATTTTGTGAGCGAATACTTTGGGCCAGATTTACTAAACAGGGCAAATTCCCTGGGGAAAGCTACATTTTCTACAAGTTACAAGTTTCTACAAGTTTCTTGAAGGAACACAATAACTTTGCAAGCTAATGCAAAGTTTCTTGGAGAAACGCAATAGTTTTGCAAGCTACCGCAAAGTTTCCCAGGGAACGGTTCAGTTTTGCTAGCAAATACAATAGTTTTGAGAGAGAGCTCAAAGTTTCTCGGGAAAACACAACAGGGAACTTGATAGTTGTTTGCAAAAGATTCATTCATGCATCAGACATTGCGATTCTAGAAAAGAACATTCTAAACTGCCTAAATTGCATTGGGTATAACACTGCTGAACCACAGATATTAACTCAACTTAATGGTTCAGAAATTACCCATAATTCTTAGCAAAATGCATCAAGGAAACGTGTAGGAGACGCAAACACAAACCTTATCAGCCACGCTGCCTGGCACCACGGTCCTGACCACCATTCCTGTTGCCTTGCCTCCGACAATCCCAAATCCCAGGCCGGATCCATCATTCACAAGCTCGATCTCCTCCACGTGTCCCCACTGATCCTGAAAAGACACACACAGGAGACCGTTTTCAATACCTTGACTAGTCTTACACATTTAGAGGTCAGTGGGCATTGGTCATAATTTACTTTGAGCCACAAAACTGTCTACTTAAAGAATAAAGATCCATTCAATCACCTTTGATTGTCTAAATAGAGAGCGATTGACGACCCAAGACCTGTGACTACATCCTGCGGCAGAGTCGTAATAGGGCACGAAATGCTAATGAACGTGTTAACGGTGTGATCCCGCAGTGGCTGATCAATGTCAGGGTCAGGAAAGCCCACGAGAGTCTTTGTGATCTCACGTCAGCCGCACTCCTAATCACCCAAGTCTCCTTGGGCTCATATAAATGACCTGCAATCAGTACATTTCTGTTCTCTTATTACCAGGCTGTTATCTGCCGGGTGACTACCTCTGCAATTTTCTCACTATCTAATGAAACCCCTCCTCTGCCATTCGCCCCGTCGCTCTTTTGAAACAAAGCTTTACACTAGCGCTGGTCCTGCTGTGAGGAGAAAAGAACCATTTCGGGAGATAAGAAGTCTCTTTCTGAGTCCCCAATGAAAAACTCAAGTCCTTACTTACTCGGGTTGAAATTCACCTCGGTCATGATTCATCTGTGTACATTAGATCAGCGATACAATTGTCATTCTTCAATTTTATGCAATTTGTTTGATGTTGCATAATGGATGCGTATGGATGTGGTTAGGATTGGGTTTTGTAATTAAAAAAGGGGGGGGGGGGGGGCAGATTTTGTGTGCTTTTTTGCAACTAAACATTTTTAGTTGAAGAAACAAAAAAAAACAACAAAAAAAAAAAACACAAAAACAAAACTAACAACAAAAAGGGACAAAAGACAAAAATAAATAAACAAATAAATAAATAAAAACTAATAATAAAACAAACAAAAACAAAAATAAACAAAAACTATAAAAGAAACACAAGACAAAAAAAGATTAAAATAAAACCAACAGACAAAAACACAAAACAAAAAAGAAAAGAAAATGCAAAAATAAACTAAAAATAAAATGCAAAAATAAAGAAAATAAAACCAAAAATCAAAAGAAAATAAAAAAACAAAGACAAAAAGAAACAAAAGATAAAACAAAAAACTAAAACTACAATGCAAAACAAAAACAAAACAAAAAAAGTAAATAAATAAATGCAAAAAAAAATAAAAAATAAAAAATAAATAAAATAAATGATAACTAAAAATAAAACTAAATGAAAACAAGACAAAACAAAAGACAAAACAACACAAACTAAAAATAAAATGCAAAACAAAACATACAAACCCATTTAAATAATCATACTTCTGCAAAAAGACTAAAAGTTTCAAAAAAAAAAAAAAAAAATTTTTTTTTGAGTTTGCTATTCCTTTGAACAAGCCTAGCAATCCTATAATAAATCTGTTAGAGAATTCAAACATAGCAAACACTGATGACCCAAAACAAACAAATACAGCTAGATTTCTTCCCAAAAACAGCCGTATTTCCTTCAGGCCGCAGCTTACATAAACATCTATACATTAGCGATGGTTAATAAGAATGCCATTGTGGGAGGCAGAAAACATCTCCACTGGGAAAAGGCTTGGATGTTATTCCTCCAGGAGTGGGAATCCCGGAGCAGTGCCTGCATGAAACTTTCCAATGGAGTATAATTAGGATTCAAGATATTTTCAAGGGCTTCAGAGGTCTGGGTCTACAGAGAGATAGAAGAGCAGGGGAAGTGAGGAAAAATATACCTCAGCTACATTTGCTCCTGCTCTCCTCCATTTAAGGAATGGAGCGGTGATCCCTTGGGGTCCTACAATCTTAAATAGATAAATATTTTCTCAGCTTTAAACGATAAGAAAATAGACTGAAATGGAAGGGAAGGTGGGGGTCTGTTTGAATATGGGGTTAGTGAGAGGACATAATACATGCTTGTGGAGTGATGTCTTCATTGCTAAGCTTTTAAGCCGACATATGACGATTGACATTAATAATTCCCTAAGTCTCAGACTGACAGGTATTTAAACGTAATAAGGAAACAATGCGTTTGGAGTTTTATGTAATAATGGCTTAAATTTACATGATCTACAAGGGTGAATCTCAGGAAACATGTCCAGGTCACAAAAAAAAAAAAAAAAAAAAAAAATCAATATTTAAATCACAATTGTAAATATATATCAATATAAAAAAAAAGAAATGAAAACATGTCCAGGTCACAATAAATAAATAAATAAATAAATAAATAAAAAATAAGTCACAATCATTCACAATTGTAAATGTATATCTATCTATCTATCTATCTATATATATATATATATATATATATATATATATAAAAGAAAACATGAAAACACGTACAGGTCACCCAAAAAAATAAATAGATTAATTTTTTTTTTAATCATTAAATTGCAATAAATTCACGTTTCTAAATAAATAAATAAATAAATAAATATTTTTCTCAGACAATGGAAGTCTATGAGAAATTTTTCATTTTTAATAATAAAAAAACTGTATGTCTGATCAGTCTAAATAGATATAGCAACAAACTAATATATATATATATGAATAAAATGTATTTAAAAATGTAAATTTAAACAATTACAGCAAAACAAACTACTAATATATCTAAATTAGGGCTGACAATCAAGTTAAAATCTTAAATAATTTACAAAACTTGAGAATTACTTGAGTTAACCTGACAACCCTAGTATAAATACTAATTACAAGCAATAGGACAAAAAAAAAAAAACCTACAGTAGAACAAATAAATAAGAAACGCTACATACATTGTATAAAGTAATCAAATGAATAAAAACACTGCATATTCTTCAGTGTAAATTAAATATATATTTATTCTTATTAAAGTTACAAAAGTGATTTAATCAAGAGCAGTGAGACATTTTCTCTCTTTTGTTGTTTGATTTACATGAATGACAGACAGCAGGAATACTAGATTGCTGTCACTTTAAGAGCTGCCCGGATCCAATATACTGTTACACGTGTTTTCTTTCTCAGCTGTTTGCTTTCACTTAAGACCTAAGTCAGTGGTTTCCAACCACGTTCCTGGAGGCCCCCCAACACTGCACATTTTGCATCTCTCCTTTGTCTGACACACCCCTTTCAGGTCTTGGAGTCTCCACTAATGAGCTGATGATCTGAATCAGGTGTGTTTGATTAGGGAGACATGGAAAACATGCAGTGTTGGGGGGCCTCCAGGAACGTGGTTGGGAACCACTGACCTAAGTTACTGTGTTTACAAGGATACATGCAAAGACGGGCATTTTGACATTAGATTTATTATTATATGGTGCAAAAATAGGTTTTGTTTCCTTTAAGAACAACATTTTTTCCCCCTATTTTGGGGTGTGAAATATGAGCTGTTGATGTTCTTGTTTTTTAAAGAAGTCATCAAGGCTGCATTTACTTGATCAAAAATACAGAAAAAATAGTAATCTTGCAAAATGTTATTACAACATAAAATAATGGTTTCTATTTTAATATACTTTAAAGTATAATTTATTTCTGTGATGCAAAGCTGAATTTCCATCAGCCATTACTCCAGTCTAAAGTGTCACATGATCCTTCAGAAATCATTCTAATATGCTGATTTATTATCAATGCTGGAAACTGTTGTGCTGCTTAATATTTTTTTGGAACTTGTGATACTTATTTTTAGGATTCTTTGATGAATAAAAAGTTAAAGAAGAACATTTATTTATAATAGAAATCTTTTCTAACAATATACACTACCGTTCAAAAGTTTGGGGTAAGTAAATTTTTGTTCTTTCTTTTTTTGAAAGAAATTAAACCTTTTATTCAGCAAGGATGTGTTAAATTGATAAGAAGTGATAGCAAAGATTTATATTGTTAGAAAAGATTTATATTTTGAATAAAAGCTGTTCTTTTTAACTTTTTATTCATCAAAGAATCCTGAAAAAAATACTGCAGTTTCCAAAAAAATATTTGGCAGCACAACTGTTGTTAATTAATTCTAATAATAAATCAGCATATTAGAATGATTTCCGAAAGATCATGTGACATTTTAGACTGGAGTAATGGCTGATGGAAATTCAGCTTTGCATCACAGAAATAAGTTATACTTTAAAGTATATTAAAATAGAAACCATTATTTTATATTGTAATAACATTTTGCAAGATTACCGTTTTTTTTTCTGTATTTTTGATCAAATAAATGCAACCTTGATGAGCATAAGAGACTTCTTTAAAAAACATTACAAGTCTTACTGATCCAAAACTTTTGAACGGTAGTGCATATTATATATATATATATATATATATATATATAAAAACATCACAATAATCGCCAATATCATGTCTTGGTAAAGTGTCTTGGTCTTCTGTGTTTGTGGTGTTGAGTCATGTTTGCGATAAAATCTATTTTATTTTATAGAGCGCAACAAACAGACACTTAATCTGACTTATAAACAAGTTCAGCGGCACTGACTACTTTGTTGACATCTGGTGACAGAGAGTTTGGCTAGGCAACAAGCAATCAAATGAAAACCAGACTTTTGCTCCATTAAACAACTCTGAAATGGAACAGCACATGAAATAAACCAAAGTCTGGCTATGATATGCAGGACATGGTCCCGAATTAAGGATATTAAACATTTCAAATCGAAAAAATAATCATCAACTGAGCAGAAATACACAACCTGGCTTGCAACGTAAAGACCAAATCAAATCTACTGTCATTTTTCCAGCAAGAGGAACTCGCTGTGTGCATTCGCCGTTAATTGGAGAGCGGTTAGGTTTGGGTACTTAATTAAAGTAGACTAGAGGTTTATTGTGTTTATTGTTGAAGGCTTAGGTTAATGCAGTTCATCTACTGGCTGTTGGTCTTTCCAGTCTCATTTTCTTCCTCTTCCAAGTTTATTTCTTTCGGTGGTACAAAGGTCTTTCAGATGAACCTGAGAAAGTTTGCGCATTTCGTTCTCCTTCTGTCTTTGGTTTAGACATGCTCAGATTATAACAGGATGTTTTAAGGGCTTTATTTTCCTGAGGATCACATCATAATAATGGGAACAAGACAAATAAATAGGCTCTTAGTTTAGGCTGAATAATTGTTTATAGCTCAGGCAGGTTAAATCAAGATCCTTAAGCAATTTGTTGTAATTTCTGTCACTGGATTTGATAATCTGTATATGTTTGTGTAACTGGTCAAAATGAAAACATCACCAATATAAACTAAGCTCAGTTTGTTAGGCCTTAGGAAATACTAGCTTTATTAAATAGGTAAGATTAAACTTGAAAACGATGTCAAAGCCAAAAATGTCATTTGCACTTCATTAATAAGTTTAAAAATGTTCCCAAGTAGTCTTTAGGGGTGTGCGATATACCGGTAGACATGATTAACCGGTAGAGGTTTTGGACTATCGTCTATATCTCGGTGACATGCTCATGTGAAATTGCTGTGCTACGTGGTCATGAAAATGTATCATTTGCATGCTAAGCATTGCGGTTTAAAAACTAGTGATTTTAAGCCATTGAAACGCAATCAGCAGTGAAAGACAACTCATTTCGCTATATGTGCGAATGGGAGTATTGTTTATTTTTACCGCGTTATCGGCCTTGAACGGTTAAATACACACACTTGTATGTGTCAAAATGCCCGTCTTTGCAAGTGTCTTCGTAAACACCGTAATTTAGGTCTTAATTGAAAGTAAACAGCTGAGAAAGAAAACCCATGTAACGGTGTATTGGATCTGAGCAGCTCTTAAAGTGACAGCAGTCTAATATTCCTGCTGTCTGTCATTCATGTTAATCAAACAACAAAAGAGAAAATCTCTCACTGCTCTTGACTAAATTACTTTTGTAACTTTAATAAGAAGAAATGTATATTTAACTTGCACAATGAAGAATATGCAGTGTTTTTATACATTTGATTACTTTATACAATGCATGTAGCATTTCTTATTTATTTGTTCTACTGTAGTTTTTTGTCCTATTGCTTGTAATTAGTTTCTTATTTCTTTTTTAATTTAGGCTAGTATTAGTTTTTTGTGATATTGATACTGGTGACAAGAATTCTGAAATTTCTTTGGTATCAAAAGTGCTGATAACACAGAGACCTTATTTAAAGCAAAAATAACTATAATGTGATATATATCATTACTGTGAAATAAAATTACTCATATCGTGATATAAGATTTTGGTCATATTGCCCTCCATTATGCTACTTATAGAAACACGTTTCTGCCACTGAATAAAAATAAATAAATAAATAAATAAAAATGGCAAGTTCTACTTTATCTCACAATTATAATGCATTTCACTCAGAACTGCGAGCAAAAAGTCAGAATTGCAAGATTTAAAATCAGAATTCTGACTTTCTTTTT
The DNA here is from genome assembly GCA_039654775.1 of Spinibarbus caldwelli. NCBI lineage: Eukaryota > Metazoa > Chordata > Actinopteri > Cypriniformes > Cyprinidae > Spinibarbus > Spinibarbus caldwelli. The sequence continues at coordinate 9,077,473 of CM077231.1, forward strand.
TGGAATTCCGAGTTTACTTTTTGCAATTCTGAGATTATATCTCACAATTTTGCTTTTTTGTTTCCACAATGGAATAAAAATGGAAAACGTAAACGTGACATTTTAATCTCACACTGCACACTTTTTTCCCCTCAGAATTGCAATATATAAACTCATAATTGGGAGATAAATACTGGATAATAATAATGGATACTTATGAATGTGGTTTGAATTGGGTTTGTAAACAAACTAACAAAAAAAAAGCAGATTTCATGTGTTTCTTTGCAGCTAAACATTTGAATTGGCAAAACAAAACAAAATTAAAAATAAAACAAACAAAAATAAAATGACAAAACATAAACCAAAAACTAAAAAAGAAACACACAAAAAAACAAGACAAAACAAACCAAAAAAATAAATAAAACCAACAAACAAACAAGAAAGAAAATAAAATACAAAAAACTAACAATAAAATGCAAAAATAAACAAAAAAAAAAAAAAAAAAAAAAAAAATCGAAAAAAAAATTAAAAAAGCAAAACAAAAATAAATGCAAAACAAAACACAAAACCAAAAACAAAATAAACTCGTGAAAAAAAACAAAAAACAAGATAACAAAAAACTAAAAAAAAAACACTAAAAAATAAAACAACAAAATAAATAGAAAATAACTAAAACAAGACTAAAAATAAAACAAAATGAAAACAAGACAAAATTAGACGTAATTATGAAAAAAAAAAACCTGAATTGTGAGATGAAAACTCAGACTCACTATCTATTGAATTTGTGGTGGAAATAGGCTTACATAGCTATTAACTTCAAAGATTAGTTCACCTAATAATGTTATTCATGCTTCTTCTGCTGGAGAACTATAAGAGATACAAAGTGCAAATAAATACTGTGGACAACACAATGCAGTGACACTTAAAAGAACCGTACCGTCTGATTGGGTCCAGATGTAGAGAGTCGGGGTTTGGCCGCAGTGTCTCTAGCCACCACCAGCTCCACTCGGTCTCTCTGTTGCTGAAGGAGAGCGATGGCCTGCTGCTGCGTCACACTCTGATCCAGAGGAATCCCGTTAATCGCCAGAATCTGATCGTTCTCCTGCAATCTTCCATCCCTGAAGATACAAAATATCATTATTATTGTCCATGTGATTAATTTATTTTTAAATAAATAAATATCATGCTAAAATGTTATTAATATTAACATTTTAGCTTCGTAAACAAATTCATAAATAGGTCCAATTTATATGTCAACAAACCTTTATTTTCAACATTAAAATTTATTCCAGCAGGTCCAAACAAAGAAATTGACCTAAAACAACATGGCGATGTTTGCAGAATGTGACGTGTACAGCAAAATAGACAGACTTACGAATAAATCTGAGCGGTCTTACCTGTCTGCGACGCTCCCTTGTTGCACCTGTCTGACGAACACACCATGACTGCCGACCCCCTCTGGTCTCAAGCTGACCACACTGAAACCCAGACCTCCAGATAACGGCTTCTGCAGGCTGATGAGATCTGTTTTCCTTCCCTGTGTTAAACAATCCAGAGAGGATGCGCAATTCATATTAACTGTATAAACAACGCAAGCTGAACCGAAACGTAGTAGAACTTATGTTCAATTTTTGGCGCATTAAATAAAACAATGTTCAGAGAAAAATGACATAAAATATATCCCACTTTTGCCGCTGCATGTATCCATCTCTGAAGCTGCTCAGAAGATATGTTAGTTGAAGCTGTACCGTTGGACACCACGGATCCCAGGCTGCTGGACGGACGACTCGCACTGACGATCAGCTGACCCTTCCTGGAGAAACTGAACTCGGTGCATGTGTCCGGAGGCAAGCTGTTTAACTACAAAGTAGAGAGGACAAAGTCAATTCTAAAGCTATTCAGAAAATAAATTAAAGAAATATAATAATAGTCAATATTATTACTACAACTATAAGTGTGATTGATTGTTAATAATAACAATAATAATAATAATCATTATTATTATTATTATTATTGAATGCATGTGTTAGACCAAATACTTAAATGTTTAATATTCATAATTTAAACAAACATAAATTGTGCCTATTTACAAATTAGTTTGAAATATAATACAAATTTAACAAAAACAACAAAAACATGCCTATTATTAATCATAATAATTTAATACATAATTGTGTTAAAATGAGTTATTTAAACAAATATAAATTGTTTACAAATATTTATAACAAATTACAAAATTGTTATAAAAAATAATTATTATAATAATATTATAATATAATTTATTATTATTATACCAATAAAAACAAAAACAACAATTAAAATGCCATTTATGGATTTGTTTGCATTAATAAAAATATAATAATAATAATAATAATAGTTATTATTATTATTATTATTATTATTATAATTGAATGCATTTAATGTTGGACACTTAAATGTTTCAAATGTGTTTAGACAATTAAATTGTTTAAAAATTTTATTTTTAACAAATTACAAATTTGTTATAAATAATAATTATTATAATATAACTAATAATAAATATTATTATTATACCAATAACAACAAAAACAACAACGATAATGTCTAGTTACGAATTAGTTTGAAATACATTTTAATAATAATAACAATAATAATAATTCGATGCATGAGTTGGATATTTAAATGTTTCAAACATGTTATTTAAACAATTATAAATTGTTTAAAATTATATTATAATAAATTACAGATTTGTTATATATAATTATTATTATAATAATTTTAGAATTAATAAATACTATTACTAAATTATATTACTATTATTTTAACAATAACAACAAAAACAACAATACTTGTTTACAAATTTGTTTGAAATACAATTTAATAATAACTAACAATAATGATAATAATAATAATAATAATAATAATAATAATAATAATAATAATAATAATAATAATAATAATAATAATATAGTTAGTTATTATTATTATTATTATTGAGTTGTTATTATTGAGGGTCTAAACACTTAAATGTTTCAAATTATTTATATAGACAAATATAAATTGTGCCTATTCATGAATTTGTTTCACAACAAGCTCTTTAACGATGTAGTGGAGAGGCCCTGACAGTTAGAAATAAATAAATTAATACATACATAGATACATAAATAAAATCTGTCAAGCATTACCGTTCAAATAGCTTGCCCAAATAATTGCTGTATAATTATTATAAACCACATATTGTAAACCACGTTTTGCTGACAAATATAAATTGTGTCCATTTACAAATTTGTATATAAAAACCTGACCATTGTAAGAATACAAATAAATAAATACATTCCAACCATTATCTCACATAGCTTGTCCAAATAATTTGGGATAAACCACATACTGTAAATCTAAAGGATAAAACAACTCACAGAGGAACTACCATGTCCTACAGGCAGAGCAAAGGAAGGGAAAAAATAAAAGGGAAAAAAAAAAAAATCGATACATTCCTCTGCAGTATTCGCTAGTCCCCAACAGGTAATGTATTAATGACCTTTAGACTCTTACTGTGGGAACTTATCAGTCTTGTGCTTATTTAGTCCGGGCTGACAGAGCAGGTTCCAGCCTATTTCATCGATACATCTCCGACAAGGCACTTACTCAAACTCAGACAGTAGATATTAAGGCTTGATAGAAACTCCGGCTGTTGCCCGCCTCAACATACTTGATAGGTTTTTCACCTGACGCATTCATAGGGGCACGTCTGACCTTCCCAGCACTTAGAATATGAAGGCGAGCTTCCGTTATTGCCATTATCTTAATTTGGTGTGCGGATTGTTTATTGTAAAGAGGTTTCTTGTGTCAATAAAAACTCAGACTGAATACAAATAGGGACGAGGGACTTTCAGCATCTCGAGTGTGTGGAGAAGAAATGCTGGGATGGGATGCAACACAAACAAGTTCATTTTTTGAAGTTATTTGAGTCTAAACAAATGATGTGATTTCTATGCTGATCTGGCATTATGAGTACACATTAACATACTGCGATTTTATCTGACCTTGGAGATTCTTAACCATTTTGATGCACTGAAACATAAATAGTGGATTTAACTTTCAACATCGATGACATTTACAAAAATTCTACCATTATATAATGATCATTACTTAACTAAAAAAGCTAATAGTGAAAAAAAACAAAAAAAAAAAAAACATAACCTTATGTAGCTATATTATACATTTGTTTTTGTGTACAGCTGTATTAACTACCCAGAACACCCTAGCAATGTGGCGTCAAGTATTTCCAATGCAAGAATACATTTTTGTCTTCAGAAAAATGTAAAAATCTAGTTTGATATACAATAATACATTCAAAGAGTCAGAAATATCTTAAGACTTTCATTTTCATGAACATACCAGAACTACTGGTCTGTATTATATTAATTCATATAAAAAGGCTATTGTAAAGGGTTACTGAGGCTTTCATATTTTTATTTGTATAGGCATTTCTGGAATATTTTTTTCCCCCATTTACTCTAAAATTAAATAAAAATAATTTTAAGACATGAACCAAACCAAACAGGCCTGAAAATAATCACATTACAAACTGATTTTGAAGAAAAAAAAAGAAAAAAAAATTGGAAAAAAAGAAAAAAAATGAAAAAATGATTACAAATACTGAAAAAAAGAAAAAAAGATCTATCATATATTCAATAATTACATGTTATAAGACAAGAACCAAACCAACCAGGCCTGAAAATAATCACATTACAAACTGATTTTGAAGCAAAAAAAAAAGAAAAAGATTTGGAAAAAGTAAAAAAAAAAAAAAAAGAAAAGAAAAAGAAAATGGAAAAACTGAATACAAAAATTGAAAAATAAGGAAAAAAAATAAAAAAATAAAATAAAATAAAATTTACGAAGTGATTTTGAAGCAAAAGGAAATAAATAAATTTTAAAAATTAAAAAAAAATAGAAAAAAGAAAATTAGAAAAAGGGAAAAATTAAAAAAAAAAAATGTATATGTATAAATATATATATATATACACACACACATTTTTTTATTTTTTATTTTTTTTTTAAAGGTTCCAGACTGTTATCACCGAATAAACTACTCATCTCATGAAGCATTGCGTATGATCCTGAAAAAAACTCTATCATGGTTCCTATTAAAATATTAAGCAGCAGTGCAAGTGTTTTCAACATTGATAGTAATAAGAAATGTTTCTTGAGCAGCAAACCAGCATATTAGAATGATTTCTGAAGGACCATGTGACACTGAAGACTGGAGAAAGTATGCTGAAAATTCAGCCTTGCATCACAGAAATAAATTACATTTTAAAATATATTCAGATAGTTCAATTCAAAACAGTTCTTTTGAATTGTAATAGTATTTAACACTATAACTGATTTTACTGTATTTTTAATCAAATAAATAAAGCCTTGTTGAGCATAACAGTCTTCTTTCAAAAGCATCTAAAACTCCTATCAACCCCAAACTTTTGAAAGATATAGTGTATTAATTATAATATAAACATATATAATAAAGATTTATTAACTGAATTTCGAAGCTCACAGTAAGTCTGTATTTAAAGGTTTATGTGTTATCACTAAACATAAATATATATCTCTAATTTCGAGGAAGTCTCACCTGGTCTTTAAGCTGTTTGACGGAGTGCTGCAGGGTGAGGATGTGGCCGAACAGAGGGCTCTGCAGGGCTTCCTTCAGCGTGCCGAGCCTGTCGCTGTGGGTCCACTCTTCTCTCTGCACGAGCTTGGACTGAAGTCTTTCCAAGGCCTGGAGCACCTGCTGCCGCTCGGAAGCAGACACTGAGAACACACACAATCCAGATATCAACCATGCAAAGACGGATTAAAGACATAGTATGCTTGCTTGGATGAAAATCAAAAATTAGTGATACCTGTCGGCATGTTCTCATACATTGTCGTTATCTTGAAAAGTCAGTGCAGATTGACCTGTGAAAGTGGATGGAAATGGATATTTGAACACTTTTAAGCTTCTATTTGATTTTGAACTGATCAGTCAATAAAGGCAAGTTACTAACACTAATTTAATTAGGCTTTTAAAAATAATTTTATGGAAAATACATACATTAAAATTGTTCTTTTTGAGTGTAATTTCCATTAAAAATATATATAAATTGCAGAAATAATAATAATAATAATTATTATTATTATTATTATTATAATATATATATATATATATATATATATATATATATATATATATATATATATATATATATATATATATATATATATATATATATATATTTTTTTTTTTTTTATTTTTTTTTTTTATTTTTTTTTTTTAAATGGATGCCCAAATAGTTAATGTTTCAAATTTGTTATGTAGAGAAATACACTGCCATTCAAAAGTTTGGGATCAACAAGATTTTTAATGCTTTTTAAAGAAGTTTCTTATGCTCATCAAGGTTGTATCTATTTGATCAAAAATACAGAAAAAGTTAAAAAGAACAGTGTTTATTCAAAATAGAAATTTAGTGTTACAATATACACTACTATTCAAAAGTTTGGGGTCAGTAAATGTTTTCTTTCTTCTCAAGAAATTAATACTTTTATTCAGCAAGGATGTGTTAAATGCTTAAAATCATATATTATATATATATATATATATATATATATATATATATATATATATATATATATATATATATATATATATATAATTTTTTTTTTTTTTTTTTTTTTAAAGAGGAAAAGTGATAGTACAGACTTATATCGTTAGAAAAGATTTCTATTTTGAATCAATGCTGTTCTTTTTAACTTTTTATTCATCAAAGAAAAAAAGTATCACATTCCAAAAACATTTTAAGCAGCACAAACAGTTTCAACACTCATAATAAATCAGCAGAATGATTTCTGAAGGTTCATGTGACACTGAAGACCGGAGTAATGCCTGATGGAAATTCAGCACTGTGTCACAGAAATAAATAATATTTTAAAGTATATTAAAATAGGAAACCAATATTAGAAATTGCAATAATACTTCACAACATTACTGTTTTTTTTTCTGTATTTTTGATTAAATAAATACAGCCTTGATGAGCATCCTCCTCCTTAAAAAAAAAAACATTAAAAATCTTACCGATCCCAGTCTTTTGAATGGCAGTATATAATAGTAATAATACAACTATAATAGTTGTTGTTATTATAATTGTTAGTAATAGCTGTATAAAACATTTTCATATTTATACACTAAACACACACAAGTCCAGTATAACTCATAATTAGACTTAACAAACAGAAATGACATTTCAAAGTTTTATTAATTTCCATGTTGACCTTTCTTTTTCAATTTCCATAAAAATGGGAACCAAGCAAAGGTTAAAATTCATAAACCATCAATGTTTCTCCAAAAGATGGTCGTAAATCTTAGTTTTACTCAATTTCTGCGGACATCATACATTTGTTTTCACGTGATCAATCAGAAATGAATCAAAGACTCAAGTATGGATTTCTAGAACCTGCTATATCCATATCTTTTAATCGATCATTTGCTAGTTTCTGTTCACCTGAGCAGCCAGCTAAACAAAAGTGAGAGTATCTACCTCACTTACCTACAATATTCGTCCATACACTTGATCTTGAGGTTCAATCAAATCTCTGTCAACTTGGAATCCCTCATAAAACACAATCCAGCATTTATTTTGGACTGAGATTGAGTCCTGTTTTGTTTGTACGTGTGTGTGTGTGTGTGTGTGTGTGTGTGTTTACACCTGCGCGAGCCTCACCTGAAACCAGGAAGCGCGTGATCATTCAAGTTTCGGCGAACTTTATTTAAGTTTAAACGCACGTTAACAAAGAAACCATTACGTAACTGAAGAATAAAGAGGTGTTTATATTTCTACTCTTCAAATAAAACATTATTTATGTAATGTCATATAATATAAATGATGTGAACGCAAACAGGTGCATACGCGTAAAACAACACTGAAATCAGTGCTCTAAAAACAGTCTAAAGAATCATTTTATCAATCAAAACGTACTTTGTTTTCAAATAAATCTTAACTTTGAAAAGAATGGAAATACAACCTCATACACAAACGCGCTTCAGCTTCCCAATACAAACTCTATTATGTGACACAAGCTAGCGCAGTTAGCCGGTTATAAAGTTGATTATCAGCACCAAACACCGCTAATAAGTTAACCCGACACTTGGTTTTAAATGCAAACGTGTTCTAAAGAAACAAACCGGCTTTATGAAGTATATTCATAAAGTTAAAAGCGATAAATAAGAGAGTTACGAGAGACTTACATTGCTATGTGTGCGGCGAATCTGGTGCACTGTTTCTTTAAGAGCTCCGGTAGTCACGTGACAGTTCAACATGGCGTTGCACCGGAGGAGTTTGTTGTGTTTTCGGTTAACAACACGACCGCTGATCATCTTCAGTTTCTGCCTCACGGTCATCCACAGCTTGAGTGATAATATGGAGAACTGTGATAAACTGCAGCTTGGACAATATCCTTTGAAAATCGCGTAAATGCACTGGGATTGGTGGATTAGTAGCCTGCTAGCTAGCATTGTTGCTGTTACTGTTTTTAATGTACTAATTTAACACACAAATCAGTATTTTACATAATTAGAGTATAAATATTAGGATAGATTTGTGGTTCAGTCGTGTATGGGGTGATATAGATGGCTATATACTCCATATGCCTTAAATTGCATGACATTTAGACCTGTTTGAACATTTCAGAAGTGTTTTTATGACATAAATGCACAGATTGATTACGTTTATATTTTTATAAGTGTTAAATTGATTGTCTATGATGGCTAATGTCTGTCATTTATCCATCACTAGTGAAATTCTGTATCAGTTAATGTTGCTTTAGGATATAAATAACTCTTGATTTGTTCTTAACAATGCTCAAGTATGTGTGTAAAGAACCCAAAATAGATGATGCAACTCAAGAACCAGAAAACTGCAAGGACCGGTTGGCTTGGGGTGGGTCAGCTGTGTATATGTTTCTGTTGTAGTGTGTAAATATACATTTTATAAATAATATAATTATAATATAACTTTATAAAATAATATATCATTTATAATAAATAGTTTCATAATATATATATTTTAAATATATTATAATAGTATACATATATATTACGTATAATTTATTATCATTTTACATTTTTAGAATAACTTATCATGTAATATCATGTAATACAGTATTATATGATATATAATATTTTTTATCTATTTTTATGTATTATGTATTTATATTTATTAATATAATTATGTTACATTTATATCATGTCAATGATATCATATATAATGTATAAATAAAAATTGTATTATAATACTTAATGTATACATATATAATAATTGTAATTTTATGATCAGTATAGTGTGTAAATATACATTTAAAAAATAATATTACAATTTTAATATAACATTTGATTAAATCCTATATAATTTATAATGTATAATAAATATCAATATAATATTTTAAATATAATATTATACATTTATATTAAACATCATACGTTTACAGTATATTATGAATAATAACTATTATTTTTTACTTTTATAATCATGATATAATCATGTAATACAATATTATGTAATATATTTTATGTATTGTAACATTGATATTTTAATCATTAATTATAACTATAATTATATATTATACACTATAATGTTGTAATAACTTGTATGTGTTATAATGTTGTTTAGTATTGTTTTTAATCATTTATTTATTATAATAATTGTTATATGTAATATTTTTCATGTTTAATCATTTTTGTTATAACATTTTTATTTAATTATAAGAATTTTAATAATTTTATCATATAAGATATATTTATTACAATGCATTATATAAATAATGTATAATTTTTAGTGCTGTCAAACGATTAATCGAATCCAAAATAAAAGTTTTTGTTTACATAATAGATGTGTGTATATTGTGTATATTTATTATGTATATATAAATACACACACATGCATGTATATATTTAAGAAAAATATTTCTATATTAAATATATTAATATATAACATAAATTATATGGTTATAAATATACACATGTAAATACATGTATATATTTTCAAAATATATACTGTATGTGTGAGTATTTATATATATATACATAATAAATATACATAGTACACACATATATTATGTAAACAAAAACTTTTCTTTTGGATGTGATTAATCGCGATATTCTATTTTAATTTGTTTGTGTTTCATAAAAATATATGTGTCTATAATGCCAGAATATGCCTGATACCAGTTACATGTCACTACATGACTTGATTTATTAAATCAGGAATCTAAGGCTGTGTTTCATTGCAGCGGAATGTCTACCTGCTCCAAACATCAGCTGTCGGCTGTCAAATGGAACACAGTTCAAATTCAGCGGTGAAGAGGTCGGGTTCAACAAAAGCATCCCATGTCGAAATGTGTAAGTCAAACATACTCTGGCTTTGAGTATGGATTATTCATATTTGCAAATAATTTGTTAATATCTTTTGAATAATATGGATGTGTTTTGTTTTACATTAGGAGTGGTTACTCATACAAAGTAGCTGTTGCTCTGTCACTCTTCCTGGGATGGATTGGGGCGGATCGGTTTTACTTGGGATATCCAGCCTTGGGTAAGACAGTACTGCTGTTTTTTTGGTCCATTCTTTATAGACACTATGAGATTTAAGACAGGAATTGATAGGAAAGTGAAATCTGTAAATGTTGCAAACCAGATTCAAACTTGGCTAAATGTGTAGGCCACTAGGCCATGGATCCAACGCTGCATTTTTCCTTCTTTTGCTGTGCCATAGCCTGAAATCACCTCTTTCTGGCACCTATTTACCCATCAATAACTCATGAAAATATCTTATGCGTGTGCTGCGCTGAAACACAGGAGACCTTTAGAACAGACAGAATCAGTCCTGGATATTCTGCTGTTGACATCATCTCTTGTTTCCTTTCCAAGGACACACCTTTTCACCAGATGTTCTCAGAATAAGAATCACACAGACTGATTTTTCTTGCACTTATTGATTTGAAAAGGCAGATATGGACATTTCAGCACTGACATCGAAATTTGGTCTGATACCGATAATTATTATAGATATTTACTGATAATTATTATGATTATGATATGACAGTTACCAATATAATTATAGATTAGTGGTCGACCAATATGTGTTTTTTCTTAATGCCCTTGTAACGAAATCTAGAGAGCAGGGTGGTATATACAATCTTGATTATGATTTATTTATTTTATTTTATTTTACAGTTTAATAGCAAAAAAAAAAAAAAAAAGATGTACACAAAATTACAGACTTTAAGGAAGTACTTATTTTACAAAATAATTCTTCAAAATTCACTAAAAGAATCCGTGTTATATTAGGATTATTTATATACTGTACTATTATAGTTTTTATTAATATTTTGTATTAGCTTTTTTTTTTTTAGCAGTTTGCATTTTAGTTAGCTGAATTTTTTGTGCTTTTGTCATTTTTATTAGTTTTTTTAATTTTTTATTCTAAATTGATAAAATTTTTAGTTCTGTTTTAGTTAGTAATTTTAGAGCCAGATTTACTAAACAGGGCAATTTAGCGTTAGAGCGCAATTTCATAAAAGCGCCGATGGGAGGGGATAATTCTGTGTGTGATTTACTGACAATGCGCACATTAAAGAACACAGACGCAGCCAGATCATTCCCATAATGACCAGCGCAATCTACCAAGAGCAGCGCAAATTACCGCCTGCTTTAAGACATGCTTTTTTGGGCGTTAAATAATGGCGCAAATACCAGTAATTTGACGAGCGCAAACGTTAGTAAATCGCATTGCGTGATTCATTTTATTTAATACTGTCCTCCCATAAATTTTGCGTCTGAAAGAGAAACTCCAACAAATGCATATTCAATAAGGTCAGGCACAAAAATAACTGTGTCCACGCCTTTTCAGCGCTAATTCTTCACTGCATGTCTTTAGTAAATCCTGACAGTACTATTTTAACGCCAAAAGACAATTTGCACTGGCGCAAGCTGTTAGTAAATCTGGCCCTTTGTACTTATAACAGTAAGTTGTCAATACAGCATTTCTAATTTTTATTTAGTTTAAGTTTTTCATCTAATATTTTATTTTACGTTTTTTTTTTTTGTTTGTTTATATTTTTACATTGTCTATAAGTGATCTTTAAGCAATATAATTGTAAACCAAAAAAAAAAGCTCTTGAATTTAGGTAGACATGTGACCTGGAAATGCTTTAAACAGATTTTGTGGGAGTCCCTCCATCAGCCATGGATTTAAAGCCAAAAAAAAAAAAAAAAACCTTTGATTAAAGACTGGTTATTAAAGTGTTTTTCTGGTCTTTCTGTTAGTTCGAGGAACTCTAGACCTTCCCCTTTGACAACAATATTAACAATCCCCATCAGATCCACGCCTATTTTGAAAATAAACCCCTGAGAGAAATCCCAGCGCACACTGAAACAGGTTCGTAGAGTTTTTAAGAAAAGCTACATGCTGTTCACACATGAGGCCAACAGTATCACGCGCTGCTCTTCAGAAAATGCGAGAAACCCATCGATGACCCTTTTTGAGCACCTTGCTCTTTTTTTTGGCACCAGCTGTTTTAACAAAACGAATCAGCGTGCGACAACTAATTAACTAAAACAGTTCTCCTTTACCATCAGATCTCATGGTGTTCGTCTATCCCATAGTGCAGTTATTATCATCGCATACAGACGAGTTCAAGCCGTACATCTAAATCTCAAGGCGGGATACAGCGGGAGGCACAGTCTTTCTGCTCTCTCCACATTTTAAGGACTTCCTGATCAATTAAGCACCTGCTTTAGGACAAAAGGGCCTGGGCGTTTGAAGGTCCCCCTTGTTCCCGGCTTCTTTGTGAAAGGCAGGCTCACACCGCGCTGGAGTCAGTTGTATAGACGTGTTCATTGAGAACGTAATGGCCCAGCAGCTCTGAGGTCAGTCCAGACCAGGTGTGACTCAAAGGAAGGCCTGGACTTGTTGAGAAGACATTCTGCAGGTGGCTTTTTTGATATCCGTCCTGGAATCAACATGCCTAAACCCCTCAATGACCAATTATAAGAAATATTAGAGATGATCAGAAGCAATTATGTTTGAATCGGAGGATGGAAGGGGGGTTTTAATTGACTGCAGATCTCATGGGCTCCTGATGGTGTTTTCAAATGGACATCCAAAGCAGGCCTACTTAAATTTAAACCAGAATTGTTCATCGTGTCAATTGTGCATGGATATTATCTTTCGCTCAGAAAGTAGCCAGTTCTACGAATTTGGCTGATGCTTGTAATTTGACCTTACAACCTTGCACAGTGGTTTGAAAACTTCACCGGTAGTAGTCTGCACTACTGCAAGCATGAAAAACAAAACAGTTCCTTAGGTGCACAATGAATAGCTTTGCCCTCAAAATTGTTTTTCTTTGTGGTCATATGGAGAAGCCAGAGAGAAAGTGTTTTTGGACACAAAATGGTTATGATGGGAGGCTTTGTAGTATGTTCTTGGTTAACTTGTGGATCACTTTATGTTTGTTTTCAGGCCTGCTGAAATTCTGCACTGTGGGGTTCTGTGGAATTGGAAGCTTAGTGGACTTCATGTTGATATCCATGCAGGTAAGGCTTTTGGCCCATTTATTGATGCATGCATTTCCTTCTGCTTTTTTCATGAAGGTTGATCCATTTTATTATTTTATTTTGGTTACTGATTCCTAACGTTTTAGTTATCAGGATTTTTGTTTTTATTTTTTATTTTTTTATCCCAAATGTTTTCTTTATGATTGGCTGTAATTGTGTCGCTTCGTGTTGTATTTTGCATTCACCGAGGGCAGAAAAATGTTTGATTTTGGAAATGTGCTTTTTTATTTTATTTGGTTAGTTATTTATTAGTTTATTATTTAGGAATTATTTTTATTTTTATTTTTTATATTTATTTTTGGCGTTTATTAGCTTTATTGTGATAGGACAGTCGGTAGACAGGGAGCAAAGCAGGAGAGAGAGGGGGCGGGATCGAGAAAGGTCCACGAGCTGGGACTTGAACTTGGGACAACCAAAGCGCAACGACGCTATATGTCAGCACGCTGCCCACAAGGCTATCAGCACCAACAGGAATTATTTTATATTTATTTTTAAAAAGAAATTATATCTTTCTTACAATTTATTGCATAATAACATACAAAACACATTTTATTTTATAAAATAACTGTCTTTTTTTTTTTTTTTGTAAAACTATGTTTTAATATTCATTATTACGATTATCTATCAATACTGAGATTTTGGGGGGAAAGTTGTTTAACGGACGTATAAATAATGCCACAATAAAAACTTGGTAAATAAATAAATAAAAATAAATAGATTTAATTTGATTATAAAACAGTCATTAATGGTCACAGTTTTGTTTGGGGACCAATTTTTTGGGGCATTTTTGCATTTTTTTGTCATAGGACAGTGGAGATATGACAGCAAGTGAGTGGGAGAGAGAGAGGGGGATGGGATTGGAAAAGGTCCACGAGGCTGGATTCGAACTCGGGACACCCAAAGCGCAACTGCACAATATGGCTCTGTGCTACCCACAAGGCCATCGGCGTCAACCCAGTTCTCCCTCTTAACTAACTATTAACTATGCCTTTTGCCTCAAACTCCTGATTCGCTGCTTGTTAATAATAGTTATTAAGGTAGTAGTTAAGTTTAGGCATGGGGCAGGATTAAGATATCTAAAATATGATCATGCAAAATAAGGCATTAATTTATTTTTTTATCCCCCGGTTTCACAGACAAGGCTTAATCCTAGTCCTAGACTAAAATGTAAGTCTTAGCTGTTTCAACTGAAATAAACTTGCACTGACTGATCTTAAAATATATCTGTGCCTTTGCTTTGTCTCAAGATGCACACCAGTAATGTTTTTTTCTAAGCATGTTTATTAAAATTACTTAAATGTCCTAATTGAACTATGGCCTAATCCTGGCTTAGTCTAAACCCTGTCTAAAACCAGGCCTTTAAGTACTAATAAATAGCCAATATGCTAGTAATAAACATACTAGTAAGCAACTAGTTAATAGTGAGAATTGGTCCCTAAACTAAAGTGTAAACCTTATTAAAAACATTCATTTAAATTTATATTATTTTTATTTATTTATTTAAATTTTGTGGTGAAATATGACTCAGATGTTTCTTCGCAAATCCTGCAAAGGGGTGATCCATGAGCAGTCACCATTGTGCCATTTCATCAAGACCTTTAATAAATATACTGTAAATCACTTTGTTTAAAAACGTCTGCTAGATTACATTTAGCATATTAGGGCAGTAACCAGGGGAGGTGCTTTACCCACAATCCACTAAATGAGCTGCAGACACAGAGACTCAGCACTGACTTGTACTTGAATGCTTGTGTTTGTATTCAGTGGCACCTGTGTCTCTCCTCCGGGGCGTCCAGCACTGTGAAAGGAGCCAATGAGAGCGTGGTTTGTTTTCGCCTCCTCCTCCTCCTGTCCCGAGTCGCACGCTCCCACAGGACTCCCCTAACCCCTATTAAAGGCCCCCTACACCTGACAAGAGAAAAAAGCTGCTCCATTTGTCATCTTGTTAGGCCTAACCTCACCCACTCCGCTCTCATTAGTCCTCACGGGTCTGAATGAAGCTATACATGAGAGACATTTGCTCACCGCTGCCACGTCCACACACCACCGATGACAGATATTTATGGAAAGCTCTTATGCGTGTTGAAGGATGGCTCCAGGAATAATTATTACACGTACTTTAGAAATCCGCCGACTGCTGCTGTTGGAAATGTTTGCGTCCCCCGCTGCTAGTGAAAACAAACATTTTTTGAGATTTGCTCAGATGTGTCTGAGCTGCTGAACACTGGGGGAACAATGAGCTGATGTCTTACGACATGTTTCAGCATGTTGGAAAAGATCAGGACAGGATAGCGTGTTACGATACCTTAGTTGTCGTTCATCTCAAAAATCATGCTTCATTTTTAAGTTCTGGCTTTTTAATCTCTTTCAGATTTACTGACTTCATAAACATTGTGTGCCTCAAATCCTCTGTACCTGGTTTGATTATGCGTAGTCGCCTGCAACGCACTACCTCAAAACAATACCTGTCCATTCATTGGCAATTTCACGCTCCTGCCAGTTTATCATCACTCCTTCAGTCGTTTTGTGTTCCTCCTCGGAAAAACCTTCCTCCTTCTAGCCGCAGTGGATAAATAAAGCAAGCCTTTATTT
>CM077231.1:9098667-9106167 GCA_039654775.1 Spinibarbus caldwelli
GAACAAGATAACTTTGATCTTTTAATATAAAAGAACAAAAGTGATTCATGTGCAAAATGTTTTCCTAACCCCCTCCGTCCCTTTCTTGTACCTCTTTTCTCCTCCTCTCTCGAGCTCTTTTCTTGTTCCCCAGCAGTGCAGGGCTTATCAATAGACCAGCCGGATAAGAGACCAGAGATTTATAGTGCACTTCCCACAAGAGAGAGCAGCAGCTCTGGGACTGCACCCTCCCTCAGTGCGGAGGAGGCCATTCCTCATCCGGCCCTGGTGTTTTATAGGTGCAACCTCCATCTCTCGGGCCCTTTGAGATGGAGAAAAATTAAGAGGAGGAAACAGCTCGGAGGAGGCGTGGGGTGCTCCCTTTCTTTTACCCGTCCAAAAAAAACAAACTCCCAAAGGAGGGGTGAAATAATCCTGCATTGCAGACCACATTGATTCCTTATGCAGCTGCATCAGGTGGGGGAAATGAGTGAGTGACTAGCTGCATTTCCATTACCCTTCAAATTGCGCAAATTGAAATTGCGATGAAAATACAGCTATTGCGATGAAAACACGTCAATTTCGCAAAAACTCCTATATATCGCAAAAACGTTTTTACACTCGCATGAGGTGGTTTTCCAGGCAATTCGAAAAAGGAACATATCGCAAAACTGCAATGGAAACAGGTTTTTTCGCAATAATGGCTAGTGCATTAGCTGCGATATACATAAACCTACCGATATCCGTTGCCATGACTTATTACAAGAGGAAAAAAATTACATTTTAGTCGCATAACATCGGTTAATGGAACACTGTCATTTCACAATATTTATCAACATTTATGAAATATCGCAAAATAAATTGCAGATAAAGTGTTTAGTAGATGGTCATGTTAGCACAAAATTTACTTGAATTGTCAAAGGCCTATGGCTGAACTTTGAGTCTTTGCCTTCTGTCCACCTGAGGGGTTTGATACACCAAGACTCTCAAGACAAGGCGACACTAAACAGCGCAAACAGGAAATGGCTGAGATCATGGGGCCTGTAAAGTTTTGTGTTAGTCTAAAAGGACGTTTCTGAGGTCATTCGATGGCCCCAAAAAGTATCTTAACATTTAAGCTGCACTTGAGTTCAAAATGACAACAGAGATTTAAATTTAATGACATTCAGACATTTTTAAGTGTGATTTAAGTATCCAAATACATGTTGTATGTGTTTGACATGATAGAATGTGGACAGGTCCACAGCTGCAAAATCCCACAGTGAGTGCAGCATCTCTGCTCCCTTCCCAGAA
Organism: Spinibarbus caldwelli; assembly: GCA_039654775.1. NCBI lineage: Eukaryota > Metazoa > Chordata > Actinopteri > Cypriniformes > Cyprinidae > Spinibarbus > Spinibarbus caldwelli. Next base: position 9,099,940 of record CM077231.1, read on the forward strand.
TTCAACGGTCTTGAAATGTGATCACCAAGAAAACCCTGCCCTGCAATCACCACTTCTCTCTCTCTCTGTGTCTCTCTCTCTCTAGTCTCTAAACGTGTGGTGCATTGAAGTGCAGATGCAATCATGAATGGAGCGCTCATGCACTCGTGATATTGACAAGCATTTCTGGTTGACACTGTGCCAAGCAAGCTGTCCTTGTCACTCTCGACAGCCTGTAAAGAAAATGATTAACAAATTCCTTCGTAACGGAGCTCTGTTATACCGCTGATTTCTGGCCTTCTTGATAAACTCTTTCTGATCAAAGCTTTGCATGTACTAATACTGAAATTAATGGAGGCCTGTTTCTGCCTCAGAGTAAAAAAGTTATACATTATATTTAATTGCAACTTTAAATGTCACAAGTATAATCAATTTTGGTAATTGCTACTTTTTCTCGTAATTGTCACTTTATATCTCAAAATAACGACAATTTCGAATATTTTCAAATAATAATGACAAAAAGAGTAGAGACGTTACATCTCACAATTGCAACTCAGTTTCTCCCAATTACCAATTTATCCTCATCATTTATACTTTTTTCCTTATAATTGTGACTTTATATGCCAAAATTGCAAGGACTGTATTTCTCGAAACTGCTTCTATTTTTGCAGTTTCTACTTTATTTATCAAAATTTCAACTTCTCCTAACTGACTATTTTTCTCATGATTGCAACTATTTTTCATAATTGCTACTTTTCCCAGTAATTTCTACTTTAGATTTCACCAATTCACAATTAGTTCTGTCATTTGTGACTTCATTTCTCCAAATTGTAACTTTTTCTCTCACAATAGTGATGTTATTATCTTAATTACAAATTCATGTCTCTTAGCTGTGACATTAATTTTCATAACTGTGAATTTATAGTTCACAATTATGTCTTCACTTCTTAATTTAAGTTTAATTTTGAGTTCTCAAAATTGCAGCTATTTCCTTCAATTGCAACTTTCCAACAGTCAAAATTGCAACTACTATATTTCTCGTAATTGCTAGTTTTTGTAATTTATAAATAACTTCTCATAATGAAACTATCAATTCAGTTTTTTTCTCACTACGTTGACTTTTTTCCCTAATATTTGTGACTTTATAAGAATAAGAGATGAAGTCAGAATTGTGTGATATAAAGTCACATAACATGACTTCATTTCTTATTTTAAACATTATCTCAAAATCAAATGTCTTTTTTACTCTAAATGTGGCAGCAGGAATCCAAAAAGAAAATGAAAAACATGAGGTGAGATTTCTCGTGAGAGCAAAAGCAATCAGTTAAAATTAGTTTCTTCTTCAACGGTGTCAAATTGCGCTCATAACCACTTGCGTTACAGAGACATCTGCCTCATTTGGACGGCTTGATGGTGTCAAAACGGTCTTAGTTTTTGTTTATTGTCCAAAAACAAGTGCAGGTCACACACACAAACAGGTCAGACTCCCAATCGTCACTGTTTATGAAGCCTGTGTGTGTGACCTTCAGTCCAAGCGTGGTCTTGTAAGCTAATCTGCTTGGCTCCTCACTCTCTGTCTGTGTGTGTGTGTGTGTGTGTGTGTGTGTGCGTTAGCCTGCTAGAAACAAATGGAGTACCGTGTCGTGGCTCTCGACGCAGTCTATGACTCAGCAGAAACGCAGTCAGTCATCGTCTCCCGTCACCCCCACAGCCCCACTGCAATGAAGCTGTGGACGCAGCACATTGGCGGGGAAGATTCATGGCGCTGGCGTACCGCGCCGTCTCACCTCTGAGTCAAACACCCCGGCGGCGTGGGCAGAGCTCATCCTCGCTGATGGAGACGCCACGGCAGCATAGAGAAATCTTTGTTCGCCAGCTGTCCTTGATTTTACAGACATTTTACACTCCTCCCCCCACCTTTTCCAATTTCTTCTAAAGTACATCCTGTTTCTTTGGCCAAGTTCTTGGCTGGGAGAACCCGCGCAAACTCGGGTCCGGCCCTCGCTATAGCTATTCAGGGTCACGCGTCATGTGTGTTTAATCAAAATTCAATTACTGTGCTGCACCACGCTCCAAAACCCCACAGCCCAGGTTATAAAGTATGATGAAACAGGCCCCGGCCCTAATTGGTTCAGTATGGAGCCAATATCTCCCTAGCATGTTATGATAAATAGCTTCCTGTGCTGGAGGTATGCGAGTCCAGCGTCCCCTCCTTACCCTCTCCTGGTCTCCTTCTTTCTTTTTGATTCTGGTTTTCTATCTTTCTACACATTTTGTACATGACTCTGATCAGTCCGGTGGGATGCAGGTCAAGGTTGTGGTGTTTTTTAGAGTCAGGCGTGTTAAGAGCGCAGCAGTGGTGCTGTCACAACTCATTGCTGCTCAGTTTACATTTTGATTGGTTTAGAGTTTAAGCCATGATCTGGCAGTATTGCCATTATATATTTATGAAAAAAGCATTACACATACTTAAAGGTTTTATTGAGCACAGAACCAAAGTAGCACCATGTTTTTTGTTTTTGTTTTTGACAAGTTCAAGGTTTGTTGTACAAAGAAAACCACGGAAAGCCATTATATGTACACACACACACACACACACACACACACACACACATATTGTTTTCTGAGGTAAATGTAACGTTATAACAAGCCATTATATTGATGTCTTTCTTTTCTTTCTGAAACTCTTAACTGGGTGATTACAGAGACATGATGCATTTCCATAATTTTACTGTTTCGTTCAACATACCTTCTGATGTTCAGTCACGTTTATTTCGCACTATAACCAGTAGTAAAGCAGAAGAGAGGATCGGTTCTGGTGTGCGTACTCGCTCTAGATTACTAGCAGGATGTTTTTTTTTTTATGGAAGCCCATTTCCGCCACTGAATAACATTTTAAAAGGTGTTGTGACTTTTTATCTCACAATTCTGACTTTTTTTCTCACAATTGCGAGTTTTTATCTCGCAATTCCAACTTTTTTTCTCACAACTGTGTGATACAAACTAGCAATTCTGACTTGTGACTCAGGATTTGCAATTGTAAGTAATAAAGTCAGAATTGTGAGATATAAACTGGAAATTCTGACTTTTTTTTGCAGAATTGCATGATATAAACTTGCAGTTGCGAGTTATAAAGTCAGAATTACAGGATATAAACTCACAATTACGAGAAATAAAGTCAGAGTTTATATCTCGCAATATTGACTTTTTTTTCTCAGAATTGTGAGATATAAACTCACAATTGCCAGTTGTAAAAGTCCAGTTCTGAGGGGAAAAAAGACTATGTTCTCAGAATTGCATGATATAAACTCGCAATTGCGAGAAATAAAGTCAGAAGTGCAAGATACAAACTCACAATTCTGACCTTTTTTCTCAGAATTGTGAGTTCATATCTCACAATTCTGACTTTATCTTGCAATTCTGACTTTCATAACTCACAATTGCGAGTTTATATCCTGTAGTTCTGACTAGATATCTCACAATTCTGACTTTATAACTCGCAATTGTAAGGAAGTCAAAGAATTGTGAGTTTGCATCACGCAATTCTGAGAAAAAAAGTCAGAATTGTGAGATAAAAAGTCACAGTTACCTTGTTTATTTTTTATTCAGAGGCGGAAACGGGCTTCCATAGTTTATCATGTCACTCGTGCGATGAAGAGTGTCTTCATGCACGTCAGCAACATTTCTTTCTGCCATTTTTTTCACCATCAACCATGATATAACTATTACCGCGGCATTTGCTTCACCCAGTTCCCAAAATTTGTGTCGCCTGGCACGAATTCGCATCTACTCATGTCTTTGCATTGACTCTGTATGTAATCTACTCGTGCAAATAATTAAATTCGCTATTGGTGTGCATATACAGTACCATAAGGCAGCATGCAGCGATCTGTCAGTCAATATTAAAGAGGATCAAAACGACATTCATTGTTTGAAGTTTGTCATGAAATTGACAGAATTTTGATAGAAATGACAGAATATAACAGGCCCAGACCTATATATTGTTGTCCAAATTAAAATCAAAGATGTCAATAAAACAACTTGTAAATGTCACATATAGAAAAGCTGTATGTACATATAGTTTTTCTGAGGTGAATGTTACATTTTTCTGTGGTTTGCCCTATAAGCCTCGGCTTAAAATAAAAGTATGATGGTATTAGAATATACCGCCATAGTAATTTTTGTAAGGCAGCTGCCTCTAACATTTATTTCAAACTAAACAGTGATGTAAATGCAATCTGATATTCAGAGTAATCCACTTACTCAAGATGAATATCCCGAGACCTCATCCAGACTACATTGGTCATCCTTAAAAGTCGATATGAAATCAAAAATGACCCTATCTATTTTGTTAATTCAGTTCCTGGTCTTATTGTGTATGATTCATCAGTGCACGTTATTCTAAAGAGAGAAATGTTCGTCTTTGTGATCTTTTATCAAAGTGTAATCAATGTCATGTGACTAATGGCTGTAGCTGATTGGCTGATGGCACCACAAGTACACACACGGTTGCAAATATTAAAGTCTTATATGTTTTTCTCTCTAAATATCCTTTTTCCATGTTACACTCTAAAAAATGCTGGGTTGTTTTAACCCAATTTTGGGTCAAATATGGACTAACCCAACTCTTGGGTTAAAAATTTCATGTAAAAATTTAACCCAACAGCTGGGTTAGTCCATATTTGACCCAAAGTTGGGTTGAAACAACCCAGCATTTTTTAGAGTGTAGATTACGAAAGTAAAATGGTTTCACGTTGGCTTTAAAACCTTCGAAACAACTAAAAATTTTTATTTAATTATTCAAATACACTCATGTTGTCATTATGAGCATGTTTGTTGGTGAAAGTGCCGCCCACTCGCTCTGATCTTGGCAGAGGAAGGCCTTCATTCACACGCGCACACATCTACAGCCGCCCCACCTCCACCATCCCACCCCCAGCATGCCTGCCCAGGTTACACAAGCCCATGAAATTACAGTTGTGTCGCTTGGAACCGAAAGTGTCAAGAGGAATTAATGATAAGGTGACAGGCTTCACGAAATGGTGATTGAGAAATAAATAAATATCGAGGCCAGACCTTTCCAGCCCCCCTCCTCTAATCCTTTATTTTAATTTTCACGTTTGGTGCTGGCGTGTCACCCGATAAGCCAGTCCAATATTCTCACGCTGGCTCAGCTGTGAGTTTCTCAGCTGATGCTCTGCTTCCCTGCCAGGGAGGACGGGCACCGCCTGGCATTTGGAGAGCTCAGTGTGTTCCAGAAGGGTTGAGTGTGTGTGGGTCAGGTTTGGCCTGCGTTAGCCAAAGGAGAGGAAAACCTGAAATAACCTGGGGAGCTCATAATAAAATGGGTTAATGAATTTATTAAGTGATTTCTTTCTTTCTGAACAATCACTGTTTTTTAGGTTTCGCATTTTTCGCAAATACTTTTTGGCTTTTAGCGATTCACTTAAATAGTCCTGCAGCCTGACAAATATGTAAATATGCCATTTTAATATTAATAATTTAAATATTAAAACCATAACAGTAAATATTTAACTTTTAAATATTATATTTTAATTTTAATTATAAGTGTAATGTTTTTATTATATACAGCTATGGAAAAAATTGGGAAATTCTCAGTTTCTCTGGATTTATTAGTTACTGGTTAATATTTGTTTTAGTCTATAAAGATCTGATAACATTTCTAAAATTCAATTAAAAATATTGTCATTTTTCAGAAAATGACAGTTGGTCAAAATAACAAATGTTTTTATTTGTTGTGATTGAAAATCAGGGTTATTCCACCAAATATTGATTTCTTAACTCTTCTAAAGTTAAAACACTGGGATTGTGTTGTCTAAAAATGAATATAAACATTTTCTATTTTGACCAATTGTCATTTCAATTTCATTCAGATTTGGAAGAAATGTCATCAGTAATGATAGAATTACAGGATTACAGAATAAAAAAAAAACTCACGAACCCCAAAAATTACAGAATAAAACTAAATTTTAATTTTACTCAAACACATAAATAGAAATTATAAAACCAAAGAAATTAAATTTCAATTTCAATTGTCATTTCAATTTCATTCAAATTTGGAAGAAATGTCATCTGTAGTTTACAAAACAAAAATTACATTTTACTCAAACACATATCTATAAATCATAAATCCAGAGAACTTTTTTCCATAGCCGTATATTACAATATTTAGATTATTGAATTGATTATGTTATTAAAAAATTCTATTTATATTATAAAAATGTTTAA
>CM077231.1:9111167-9153667 GCA_039654775.1 Spinibarbus caldwelli
GTTTTGGGGTTTTGCTGCAATGTCTCAGGTTTTGCTCGCTGAGAGGGATCCGTGAGGCTGCAAAAATCAGTGAACAGGAAATTGAGCAGACAGCCAAGATCACCTGCAGTCATTGCAAATATGTAGAAGGATAATACACGAAGGTAAAAAAAACACTATAGTAATTTATAGTAAATACTATAGTGTTTTTGAACCATACTATAGTAAAGTACTTGAATTAATTTGTTGTTGTAATTCTATAGTTTCTGTGGTAATATAACAACTATAGTAATATAAACAAATGACTTTAACCGATACTGTACTTTGTAGTTTTCTACAACTATAGGGTATATTATACTACAATACAATACAGTTTACTGTAGTAAAAACTAAAGTATACTACAGTATCAGTTCACTATAGTTAATACTACAGTATGCTGTAGCATTCATTAACAAATACTATAATATATACAGTATAATACACATTACTATAGTATGGTTCAAAAACACTAGTATTTACTATAAATGACTATAGTATTTTTTCATGTGCGATGCTTCATGTTGCACATGTTAGCAGTGCGTAAACAGGCCGCGGTTCAGAAAATATAAATAAAATGTTCTGTAAACATATTTATGAACACACTCTGTTGGCTTTTATAAAGAAATATAAAATAATAAAGTGAACTACTCACCCTTTGTTGACATCAATTTGGCTTGATGCAAATGCTACATGCAAACAAACACTTACTATTCAGTAAATCTGACTAAATCCAGACAGTTTAAGTAGTTTGATATCAAAGTATTTGATGTTGTACGCAAACCATTTTCTATTTAATTTGAAACTGAAGTGTGAAATCACAACATGAGAAGTGTAAAAAAAGCTAATAAATAAAAATAAAAGCGCTGTTAGCGCTTTAGCTATTTTGCTAACTTCAACCTCACACCATTTCTCGACGAAACCCCGCCCTCTAAATGCAGCTGAAATGATATCAGCACACAAAATGATTGACAGACAGAGAATGTTTCTGATTTGCTAGTTTTCAGGATTTATTTATAAAAACAATGTAGCAAAGCAGCCTTAGTACTGGAACAAGCTATCTGTTAGCTTTCCCATTTATCTCAATAGGAGATGCTCAGCTATATAACTTCTGAATGAAGAAAGATGCTTTCGCAACTGTTTAATAGCAACATTGCTAACAGTATCATGCTAACCTGCCAAACCTTGACTTTTTGGTCCACAGAGAGATTTATTTTTCTCAGGAGACCTATTTCTGACATTTTATGCATGTTATCTTTTAAGCTAGCTTAAGATTGGTGGCATAAGGGAGTAGACATTCAGATAGACGGATATCTTGTGCTCTTCTGTTGTGTTTACAGTGGACTGGATTCAGGTTGGATCCAGACTGACCGCAGCAGGGATCCCTTCTCACTGGAATATCACCCAAAGCGGACATAATTACTGGCCAGCTGGGTTGGGGTTTTAAAAGCATGCGCAAATATACAGTGCCTCGGTGAAACTGACGTTCTGTGGGTCATCCACATATAAATCAAGGGAAACACACATACACAAACCGCCAGACTCTGGACTCACGCTGGTGTGTTTTTTGAGGGATTCTGTTGGGAGTAAATACTGAAGAGTGCCACACATGTGCGGACTCATTACACTTTCAGCCCAGGCAACACAGTACAATTAAACAGCAAGAAAATTACTAAAAAGCAACTACAGGAACTAACGTATCCTGCACAGTTTGGAAGCAGTGCTCACATTTACATGTTCAGCGAATTTTCATGGCCGAAATCCAGTCATTACCGATTTCGCAATGGGTTCAAGTTTGTCACCCGAAGCTGTGTTTCATGCATTGCTACACCATTGAAAAATAGACAATGGAGCTTTTTGCCCATTAATATTGCTTAATGTGACCTGACCTTTAATAGTTTGCGACAAAGCCTTAATTGCTGTGTTGATTCATAATACAACTGCGAAACCGTGGAAACATTTACTTCAAAAACACGGTGGCCACTGGATGGAAATCGCCTCACGGATTACCACCAATGGGTTTACATAAGGACACTTCGAAGGGACTTTTCAGCATGTCGACTTACAGATGTATTTTGTTACGTGCCAAAAGCGAGCATGAGATAGAATAATAATCACGGAAAGGTTCCAGCCAAGGTCATGCCTCAAATTTAAACCTCACGCAAATAACCGATCGCATTATTCACCAAACACACAGCACATGGAGCAGCGAGTGAGATCATGTTTCCCCGAAGTCCGTTCGCTGGGCCTCAGCACCTGCCAGCATTCACACTTTCCCCTCTCTCCCCATCCAAGCGCCATTAAGCAATGGGAAGCCATTGATTGTCGCCCCGGTTCTAAAACACTGGTGGCAATTAAAGGGTCTCGTGCTGCGTCCATGCCTTAGGCGACTCATTGCCATTCAGCGTCCAGCAGGACCATCAGAGCCCGGTGTGACCAATACTTCTCTCCTCCTGACCAATTCTTTGATTAATGGTAATTTCTCGGTGGACGGCAGGGCTGTAATCCCGCTCACTAATTACCCGCTCATTATGGGGCCAGGCGTGGTTCGGGCCCTTCATCACCCTGGGCTTTGTTACCTCCGCTTTAGCCGTGGCCAGGGGAGGTGTGGATGCCTCCATGCCTATTCATGTATCACATTAGTGGGCTGGACTCAATACTGGACTCCTCTGAGGGGTATTATTCAAGTAATGTGTGATACACTGACCAGAAACCAGGTAATTTATCCAATGAGGGACTGCAAAATCCAAAAGCCAGCCATTTGGCAAAGGGATATGGTAGTATGTGATGGGCCACATACAATATAAATCACTGTTTGGATGAAATATAGATGTGCTTTTCAGTAAATAATGGAAACTACTTTAGTTTAGTTGCATTGCAGCAAACTCTCAGTTAAGCGATAAACAGTTCGCTAGTCATTATCATATTTCATAAACTCTGACACAAAGCACTAATTTCACAGCTACTTAGTAGATAAATAAATAGATATGAAAGAGTTTGAAGTGTTATTATTTGAGAAGAAAAGAAACAAGTGTGATAAGTTTGTATGAACGATTTCCATACTACTCCCTGACACATGCTAAATTGGAAACTCCATATTAGCATACTACTCTTACTTTTTGCATATTTTATAGCATAAATAGTAAGAGTAGTATGCGATTCCGAAATTAGCAACAGTTTCCTCCTTCAACAGCATCGATGAATCTACAGCGTGACCAGTGTAGACCGATTCCCTGATGAATGACTTCAATAGATTGGTTTCCATCCAAAGTTGCGAATTTAACTTATGTGAAACATTGGAATATCGCATAAAACATTTGTGAATAAGCACCGTTTCCATCCAATGAGTCAAAGAGAACAAAATTATCACTGGTACTAAATATCATTAAGAAAAGTAGGAAAAGCCACTAATTATAATAATTTTCATATATAATATATTACTTGCGCCTCAGAGCGTGCAGACGAAACCATAAATATGGTCATTGCTTTCGGAGGTGGATGCTGCTGTTTGGGAACGCAGTCCTGTAATAAAGTTCTGGGGGCATTTCCATCTCCCATATTTGCATTAACCCTTTTTCGCACAAGTCAAAAAACACCTCAAGCGAGCATATAAACGTTTTGCGAATTAAGGTATTTTTATTTAGAAATTTGACGTTGCCATCACTTGTTTCTGATATGATACTTCAAAATGCGCATAAAAATAAGGTGATGGAAACATAGCTAATGAGCCGGTTCTATTTAGGTAAATCAAAATCAGCTCAACCAGCGTAGCACAATTCCTGAATGAATAACTATAATGAGTCGGTTGATCCAACTGAATCATCAACAAACAGCACAACCAGTGTAATTTGATTCTCAAATGACTCTGATGAGCTAGTTCATTTTGCAGTGAACACACAGCACAACCAGAGCAGTCCAGTTTCTGAACGAATGACTCTAACTGAGTCGGTTCTATGTAGTAAATAAAAAAGTTACAGCGCATCCAGTATAGTGCAATTTCCAAACGAAGGACTCTAATGAGTCTGGGGTTTTTTATGTTCATAAAACAAGAGCATCCAGTGTATAGTGATTCTCGAACTAATGACTCTAATGAGTCGGTTCTATTTAGTAAATCAAAAACATACAGTGCAACCAGTGCGATTCCCAAAGAAATGACTCTAATGACTAGTGTTGAGTTACTAGTTACGTGTTACAGCAGTACGTAATTTAATTACAAAATAAATGTAACTGTAATCCATTACAGTTACTCCATTACAGTTACTGAGAATTTTTTTTTTTTAAATAAATTACAGTTACTTATGAAAATGTTAACGATTACAAAGGGGGTTACATCTGATTTTTTTTTGCAAAAAGCCAAGATATGTTGGATAATATTAATTTGATGCTTTGCCTGTTTTTGATGTGCACAATGCTTCCTGCCAGTTAAAGGCCGCTTAGAAAAGTGATGCTATTCTGATGCTTTTGATTGGTTCTCTTGTTTGAATTTGCAGTGCAGCACGGTTCCCAATTACATCAATCCACATTGCCGCTGAATGCTTTAGGCTTCAACCTCTCTGAGAACTGCCACCATGTCAAGTGATAAAAATGCATTCCAGTGATGGAAATTTAAAAATCAAAAATCAGAAAGTAAAAAGAGGTGCCAAAGTCTGATTCTGTGGTGGCTGTGTCGAGTACTGTAAGGTTAACGCTGCCTGCTCTAAATATTTGAAAATGATTAACAGTTGAAAACATTCATTAGAAAAGTAATCAAAAAGTAATCAAATGTAATCAGCTACATTACTTTAATGAAGTAATTGAAACAGTTACACTATTTATTACATTCTGAATAGGGTAACTTGTAATCTGTAACCCATTGCATTTCCAAAGTAACCTTCCCAACACTGCTAAAATGTGTTTTATCAGTATTTTGTTGGCTATATATTAATGAATGAAATGTTACCACATATCCTATATGTTTGTAAGAGAATTCAGTTGAGTATTGTGTACTTTTCTGCTGAGAGTTTACCACTTTTTAACTTTGATATGAGACAGCTGGAGATGCTGTAATGGCAGAAGTGCTCTTTTATTTTAGGATTTGGCCAGACCGCTGACCCGCTGTTATGCCAGACAGCACATCTAATTCTTCCAATTGACAGAACTGACACGAGCCAAAGACACAGACGATGAGAGTTCAAGAAAATCAAAGAAAGACACGCAGCAAAAAAATAAATAAAAAACGCTCAAACTAAGTGACGGCAAAGCAAAAGAGGAATAGACAAAACATAGGAAATCGTGGACAAGAGAGGCCTGAAGTGGCTACAAGCTGTTCCACTGATCTCCACATGAATGTCCCTTTTTTAAAAACCCTGGTCTGCAATTTCCAGTTTAATAGCAGTGCCTGAGGCGATAATATGATAATAGGCTTGCTATCACCCAGGGCGAACTTTTCTCTGCCACAGAGAGGCCTGCCCCGTCCTGCCGGGAGCCCTTTGATTAACGAGCCACGGTAATCCCGGACACGCAGTACGGACTTGGGACAGGAGCTTTCATTTGTGGCGAACACAAAAGGCACAGGTGTAATTGTTGCTTTGCTGCCAATGATTAATACTTTTTAGATGCCACATCCCCCACGGCCGAAATGAACTTAACCATCTTATGTAACACCACAGTGAAATTTAAACAAACAACTGGGAAGAGGAAAAATAAGCTTTGACTGCTTTTGCCTCCCTTCAGGTCTGTGTTTTTGCAAAACCTCAGACTTTCCTGATGTATTTCTTTAAACTTCAGGTTACCTCGAATCTGGCCACTTTAGTGAACTCCATCTTCTGTCTGTGAGAAAAATACACTTGTTTGAACACGTTTTTGTCGCTATCGCTAAAAACAGCTCATCCAGTGGTGAGGCGACATCTGCTTTGGGTTTCAGGATGACGACAGCCTGGAGTTCACGCTCAAGGTCTGTGGAAACGCAAACAGCAAGTGTTTCTCTTTTCTGATCATGTGCGCAATCAGAACTTCGGTTATCACTCGTTCTATTGGAACATCCGAGAGAGAAATATTTGTGTCATCAATACCAAACTGAGACCAGATTTTGATGCCACACCCAATGATAATGAGACTAGCCTATTTTTATGTACTAAACATATACTGAAATTTTCAGTTTACATTTTTACCTGAAATAATTGTGCAATTTAGTGATCAAAATTATTATTATTTTTTTTTTGGCTTTCTGAAAGTAAGAATTAAAATAATACATTAAAATGAATAGTAAGTGACAAGGGATAAATCTTCTTATCTATCTGATGTTTCTCTTAATCTACAGTAGTCAATATTTGAAGTGGATCAAAACCTTTCATAAAAGTTGTCCTAAAACCAAAACAATAGCAGTTGTTGTCTTAGGACAACTTTGATGAACTTTTTTGATCCACTTCAAATGTTGACTACTATATATCTTTATTAAATCTTACTAAGAAATACAGTATTATCGCAGCCACAACTGATATTTTTATGTATTTTATGTAAGTAGCCTGCTATACTGCTATAAAGATCTCATTGATTTTCATTACAAGCTATGAGATTGTTTTACTCTTTGAAAATATGAATATCAGCAACTTTCACTGAATATTGTGTTTCCTCCTGGTTTATGAGCTTTATTTCTCATAACTTACTACATGAGCTATAAAAGCCTGATGTATCAAATATGATACAAAATACATATACTTTCACTTCATATACACACATTAAAAAAAATTGTCTAAAGATTCAATAAACTGTTATATTGCAAAAATAATTGATTTTTCTGACTAAAAATACTTGATTTTTCTAACCAGCCTTGACTACGATGAGCCACAAAAGAGGCATGTAGCCCCGCCCACACTGCAATCTCATTGGTCCAAAATCCCCCAACTATGTTCTGATTGGCTGTGACTCTGTCGTGTTGCACTTTCATTGTGGATAGACAAACTGCTTAAAATATCATTGGATCTCTTACATCATGCCTGGTTAGGATGTGGCTTAAAACAAGAAAACATCTGCTACTAAGACAATAAGAAAACAAAGTTTTCTGAAAACAAATACTACATGATGCTTCTAAATTTAACTCATTTGAGGAGTGTTTAAATACTAGAAAACTAAAGAAAATATTTCTTACAAAATACCTGCAAACCATAAAGCTGTCGGCACTCGGGAATCCTATTCTTTAAGAATATAGTGCCATAAAAAAATTATATGACTGTATGCTTTCGCATTGTTGCAAAATTATATGTTTTTGCCCTGTTCTATTACATTTAGTTTATTGTTGTTATGAATGTTATAATCAGTGTTGTTTTTTCCCTACCAGCGTGCTCACTGACAACATTGCTGCTTGTTCATGATTGTTACAGATGTAGTTTCAGTTTAGCACGGGGCAGTGGATTGTTATTTTTTCAATATGCCTTTTTTTTATGCTGTATGCAGTTCATTCACAGCATTAATGTGTGTGAAGCGGTCCTGCTCGGAGGCCGCAGTCAACCATGTCAACAACACCGTTCCCAAAGTCGTTTTGCATGGGATTACCTAGAACTTTCTAAAGACTTGCTCTAATTCATGTGCATCTTCACTAAGCTCTTCAGCCAGTATGCGGTCGGCGAATGTGAGTGAAATTAATTATCTTTTTTCACTGAATGGCTTCTAAATCCCAGATTAGCCCCTCTAAGTCAGTGTTCAATTTATGATCTATGGTTTTAATGAGGCGCTGGGCTGCACACCCTGCAAAATATGAGAGGAGGAGGAGAGAGAGGAAACGAATCGTAGTCGATGCATTCATGAAGTTTGTCCGCTGTGTCTGTATTGACATGACCAGACTAAACAATTTTCCAGGTAAAATTTCTGTTTCTGGTGGCTGAATTCAGCCATATACAGTAACATACTTAATAATAATAATAATAATAATATGGTTATTATTTATTTGTTCATATTATTTTATTTTATTTTGATATTACAAATAGTATTTCAATAAGTCAAATAAAAAAATTAACTTAATTCATAAATTTATAAAAAAAAAAATTTAAAATAATACAGTTATTCCAACTGCATGTTAACTTTAAGTTTTAGGGGGGGAAAAAACTAATTTTAAGAAAATCATTGAACTTCTTACCTGCTTAGATCTAGTGACACCAACCTACATTTTGTATTATTTTATTTTATTTAACAGTTTTCATTCACAAACTAATATTACTACAAAGAGATCATTTATATCATAATGTCTTTATCTCCAGTCAACACAAAGTAATGGTGTTTGGTTCATTGCTTTTGAATAAATCAGTTGAGTGAATGAATCAATGACTCGCTCATAAAGACGTCCACTTGTTTCTTTTCTGAATGAATCAGTGTATTTGAATTGATTTATGAATAATCTGATTAGTCACTCATTACCCAGCCACTGTGTTGTTCGATCCTCACTGAATAGGTATTTTGAACGAATCCAGATGGACTTGCTCATAGTCTAAGGCAGCCACTTGTTTTGTTTCTTAATGAATCAGTGTTTTGAACGAATTGTGTGAATGAATGATTCCTTGATTCGCTAACACAATCACTTTTTGCCACCTACTGGTGTAAGGATGTAACCTGCAGAAAAAAAAAACAGTAAAATCCCCCAAACGCAAACCAGCATCGTGAAAATAGTGAGTGGATGCATATATCAGCGCAGTCAAACGGAACAAACAGTGTAATGCTTAAAAGAATTAGTTTCATTGCCCTAGTTTATTGCATCATAGCCATGCAATAATTATTTAGATGATACACATTTTTTAACCACTCGTTTTTTTTGCTCGTTTTACATACATGCTGACGTCAACTTCAGCCGACCTGCAAACAAAGCTGCCAGAACTGTATTTACAGTTCATAACTGTGTGTTTATGTAATTTATAGTATGACAGAGAAATAAATGTCATAATTACTACATTCTACATACCACATCAAATCACTAAGCCTATACTCACCATGGTAAAAACACACTTTTAATCCATAAATAAGAAATGTCACCCTAACGAAAATAATTTTAACGAAAATGGTAAAAGTGTAACCATGTTGGTGTATTGATTACCATTTATATAACTACAGTTTTACTACAAATACCATGGTAAAATTGTGGTTAGTGTAGCAAAGCCATGGTTAATTTGTGGTTAACATGGTTTAACTGTAGTAACCATGGTTTTTTGGATTTATTTGTAGTAAAACCATGGTTAATTTTCGTAAGGGCAGTGATACATTCACCACCAGTCATCTCAGTTGTGGCGTCTGTCTGGCCTGTCAAGAGTGTAATACAAGTATGCATACTAGAAAGTGATTACGTACATGTCTGTTCACCTGAGGTGTTCCTGTAGCAGTGACTTTCACACCGAAGGCCTTGACCTCCTGACCTTTTGCCCCTCGTGGGATCAGGTGTGTACGCGTCTCGCACGACGGGCCTGAAGAGGAAACCCGAAGCCCCGTGTTGCTTGTGCATTATTCACGGGGCCTCTTGCGGTTTCGTCTCGGGATTGTCTCTCGCCCTGTAACCCAATCCTTCGCTTGCACCGTTCCCCTGAGGGAATCCAAGTTCACTGTCACACCACTTCTCAGGGAAAGTGAGCGAGAGGTAGAGGTACGGTCAGCAGCTCTGCTGGGGTGACGGCATCACAAACCTGCATTGATTAAGGCGCTCGTGACCGCAAACGAAAGTCAGTTCACGTCAGTCATGTGTCAGCTGTGCTGTAAAAGAGCGGGAAATCTTTCTTCAAGTGCCATTATATTTTCTTCTTACATAGAGAGTATGTTTTCAAAACAGATGTATGCAGTAAAATACATTATTCGCGGTGTTTGCTGAGGATAGCATCATTGTTACTATTGCTCATTAAATATTAAACTGTGTTGTATAACTCGTAATCCATTTGTGCTACAAATACCTCAAATTGTGAGTTGAGAAGTATTGTGTTACATTTCTAAGCGATCTGACTTGAAGTTTTTTGCTTGGTGGGGAAAAAAAAAAATGGAGAAAAATCCCATACACCTATTTTGAAGATGGGATCTGAGCCATGTAGAGACCAGAATAACTTTCTTTCTTCATGTCCAATTTTTACAAAACTGATTCCAACCACATCTGTAATATATGTGTAATATATCTGTAATATACAGTTAATTTTTAATATAATTTTTATATGAATATGTCCTGCACATTTAGTGATTTTATCATGTCATGAATTTTAGCCAGTTTTTGACTTTTAGTCAGTGTAAGCGGTATTTTAGTTGACAATATGCAAAATAACAAAACCTTTTTTAAATTTAGTGCATTGTTTTAAATCTTGGATTGTTTTTTACGCTGTTTTTTTTTCTTCTTTTTTTTTGTCAATAACAGTTTTAATTAAAATATTTTGATTTAGTCAAATCATTCTTGTAAATAAATTATTGTCTTAATTAGAATGAGTTTAGTATTATTTCTAATTATTTCTATAGTACTATAGTTGTTATTGATATTTTAAATTAGCTTTAGTTTTCATTTAAATTTTTAGTTTAAACTTTAGTCATTTTATATTATGTGCTTTTGTCATTTTTATTAGTTGTTTTTTAATATTTCTATTTGGCTTTTATTTTCAGTTTTAATTTTAGTAATTGTAGTACTTCAAAGTAAACTTATTCTGAGGCAAATTTTCTGTTTAGTTTTTCATCTAATACTTTATTTAATATTTATTCCATTCATTACGTTTTTATGTGACTTTATTTCAGCTTTATTTCAATTACAAAAAATGTCTTGTAAAAATAGTTAATAATAAATAATAGTAGTTTAAATGAACACTGGAAAATAGCTGTAAATTTATAGTAAAGTAGTATTTGTAATATAGTAGTAAATTTGATAATTTTTAGTTACCTTTATCTTTATGTCTCATGGCTTTGTTGATGCTGTTACTATGATTCCACTGATGTAGATATATAACGGATATTCTCTCAGAACAGCATATCAACACTCTGGCAACCATTTAGGACACAGTAGCATAATGGTGGCTTGTTTTGCACCACTCCAATTTGAATAGCCTGTTTGCGAGAGTTCATTTGCGTTAAATGCTCTCAGAGTACATCACTTTTACATCACTTCCTGATTAAAACCTCAGGGAAACGTAGTTATTTGGTCATTTATTTCCATGTTCTCAAGGTGTCGATGAGCTCGTGTGCTGAGCGTACTTTCATTCCACTTCCTCGAGCCGCAACCAGCTCTCAGAGAGCAGGCCACGGGGCACTTCAACATCAAACGAGGCATGAACACGAGACACCGGCATATGAGAGAGAATGCCGGCAGTGCGGCCCAGGCCTCCATCTGCACTCAGACAGCTGGCATCAGCAAACTAACCACAAAGTGCCTGGATTACACACAACATCTCTTAAAGCCTCCCAACACACTGCACACTTTGTACTCATCAAACCATCCACATCAGTAACTCATTCTGGACGCCTCGTATAAAGAGAAGCGAGGCGGTTTCGATGGCGATGGGTTGGAACCTGCGAAGGAATGAAGCCAGACACGGAGGTGTAGAGCATTATTGTCTTTTATTTCGGTTTCTTTTTTTCTCTCATTTCTCGTTGCATAGGAAATGCACATCTTGCTTTTAGTAATTGAGTCGATGGAGGTGGACACTAATGGCTCCAAGAGAAAGGGGCAATGTCAATACACAGAAAAAAGTTCAGAGTAAAACCCAAAAGCAAACAAAGTCATTCACAGCTCAAATACAGAAGCTCCGTGGAACTAGTTATGGAGCTGGTACCAATACAACGTGAAGTTTTCTTCTGGAAATGTATTAGAGGCACACGGTTTTATTAATTTTTTTTTGTATTTTTTTTTCAGTTGTATCTAAAGTACGTATACGGTGATTCTGCGATGTGAGATGGAGCGGTATGAGATACCAACACACTCTCATGGCAATTCGTAACTATTTTACGCTTTGGCAAATTGATACGTTTAAATTTTCGTACAGTACTTTTTCGTACTAATCAAATTGCACGTTCAAACAAAAACGCCGCCTTGTAAAATAGTTACGTTTTCTCACAAGATGGGGTTGGATATACGAAGGATGATGATGGACATGAAGATTTGGAGTGGTGGAGCTGGTTGAAGGGGTCTTGTAACATCACGCCAGAGATTCATGTGTAATCTTTCACGCTAACCACCGCGATTGTCTTCTTTACAATTAGGGCCGCAGTGCTGGTTAATTTTTAACAGAAAGGGTCTAGCAGAACTTTGTTAAACGTCCTCAGAC
Organism: Spinibarbus caldwelli; assembly: GCA_039654775.1. Classification (NCBI taxonomy): domain Eukaryota; kingdom Metazoa; phylum Chordata; class Actinopteri; order Cypriniformes; family Cyprinidae; genus Spinibarbus; species Spinibarbus caldwelli. Next base: position 9,123,423 of record CM077231.1, read on the forward strand.
TATATGCACAAGCACATCTGTTTCCAAAAAATATGGTACAACATGTCCTTAAGATATTTAATGATCAGTATAAACAAAGAGGAAACACTTTAATTATAACCATTTCCTGTATATTTGAGTTTATAGATATTATTGGCTGCTAGAAGACCTCTTTTCCTTGGGGTTGGATTTGATGGTCCTGGATTTTGTAGGTACTCAAGCTACGCTCAAGTTTAGAGTTATTTTCGAGTTTTAACACTCTCTCTGATGTGTCTTTCTGAAACTCACTTGGTTCCGTTAACGGTTCTCACAGGAACGTTCTTCTGCTGACACAGAACAAATATCATACTTTGACATAGTTTCCTGCACTACTTATTCGGCGGCACTGCAGCACCGCTACTAAATCTCAACACGAAACGGACAATGCGACCAGTTCAGTTTGACTCCCGAATGTAAGGCGATTTTTAGTGAATCAAAAACAGTGGAATTTACTCGCAAATAAATGATTTTTCCAACCAGGGCTTGAATCAAAAATATTAAGCACGACCAGTGTAGTCCGATTCCCAAAAGATAAACTCTTTTGAATCAGTTCTTTTTAGTAAAGCCCAAAAAGTGTACTCTGATTCTCGAACAAATGACTCTTTGAGTCACGTCTTTTAATCAATCAAAAATACACAGCCCAACAAAAGTGTAGTCCGATTCCTAAAAGAATAACTCCAATGAATCAGTTCCGTTTAGTGAACCAAAAACAGCACAAATAGTGTACTATGACTACGGTGTACTGTAGTTGCTGACTGGTTGTTTCAATGACAATTTGTGGTTAAAAACAAACATGCGTTTTATCAGTAATATTTTATAAGAAACAGTGACTTGAATATGTGATCACATTTTTTAAGTATTATTGTGTTGTTTGTGGTTAAGACCAATTATTAGATCGCAGTTATTTATTAAATAAATAATTTTATTTAATTATTTTTGAAATCATCTCATCATTTGGCAATGGAATTGCATTTATTTTCTTTATTCCCTAAAGCCACTATAGAATCGTACCAGTCATACCCAAAACCAATAGAATCGTTAAAGGAACCATTAAGGAATCAGATTCGTTCTTCGCGATTCTCATTCTCATTTTTTTTTACTTCAAAACTCGAGAGATGTTGTGAATTGCACCTACAGAAAGAAGATGCCAGTTCCACTGAGTATCGATTGTCGAGTGTGGGAACATGAGGAAACATACCTTCATGATTGTTGTTGGAGATAATGGAGACACTGAGGGCTACAGCAGGACATGGACCAGAATTTAGATGGATACTACATTTTAGTAGATAATTTCTTTGACTTGACTAAGCAGTGATACTACGGTGAAACTGGTTGGGAACAAGTAAACGGCATGAATCGGAGAAGCTTCTTGGAGGACTGGTAGCAGAGCTGGGTTAGATCATCTAGTCATGTATATATCAGTTGGTTATGGAGGCGCATGCAGTTTATAGAGTGTGGTTACTGAACAGCTATAATCATGGTGTCGAGAAAACAGAAACGATTACAAACTGTTAACAGGTTTGATATTCAGAGAGCGATATAATACAGTTTTTCACAGGCACTACATTTGATCTTCTTAAATACATCAGGTAAAATGCTGGTTTGCTTTTAGTTCCGTTATTCCTTTGATTTTGATACAAGTTCTTTAAAAAAGAGGAAGGCAAAGGTGCAAGTACCAGACTCTGATTAGATTAGTGTGTCGTCAGTGCATAGTTCTCATGCGGATTACGCTGCTATGCTATCAGAAAGCAGGGTCGTTTCCAGTTAGCCTCCACTTTATCAGCAAGATTTAGCACCTTGTAAGGATACCGTTTGGTGCAGTTAAGCCACCCGCCACTGGTGCATGATGGGGTTAAATCCATGGTACGATGAACCGGACAACATGTTTGCCCCGTTCTGCAAATTGACCCCCAAAAGTGAAATATGGGTGTTTAGCATGACAAAAAAATGTGTACCTGTAGTCAAATCTGTAGTTCTTTATTTCAATGAATGGCCGCATACTTGATTCAATTACTGTGTTTTTGTTTTTTTAGATTTTAAAATGTCTCACGATTGAATATTACCCTGATTTAAGCCGTATTTCTGCCTTAAACCATCCAATGCTTTGTTCCCGCCTCAAATGAATATAAGCAATACAACAAGAAAGCCCACAAAAATGGGGACATAAAAATGATAAAGGTCTGCGGGACATTTGTTCAACCCTGTTTCAGGACTAGCATGAAATTGATGTTATCATTAATGGAAAATATTAAAGAGATAGTTCACCCAAAAATGAAAATTTGGTCATCATTTATGAACAGTTGACATTAGCCATTGACTTTATACAATGGGTACCGACAACATTTTTCTAAATATCTTGTTTGGTGTTCAACAGAAGAAAGAAACTCGTACACGCTTGATACAACTTGAGGGTAAATGATGACAATTTTAATTTTTGAGTGAACTATCCCTTTGAAATATTACTAAAACTGTAGAATGTTTGTTCAGATTTTGATAAAATGCCACAAATTATTTGTAATATTTTATATAATCTGTGTGAACAAAACAAGACAGTGTAACCAAAACCAAACTCAAAAATTACAAAATGGGATGGGAAAGTTGATGACATGCCGGACTCAAAATGTCCTTATTTTTGAACATCTTCTCTTTATCCTCAAGAAAAGTCAAAGTTCTTCCATTTTTTGAGTAACTGTATGTCTTTTCAGTGTTTTAAACCACCATCAAGCGATCTTTGTGTGAGTTATGTGACCTGAGGGCCTCGCTTTTACATGAAATGCAGAATCGAGTGAGGAATGGCTTTATCGGCAGCCCATCGTGACTGACCTTCCCGTCATTTAACGTCGCTCGAGTGTCTTTGTGTGTGCTGGTGGGCGGTGGAAGAAAGATGAAGAAGTTGAAAAGAAAAAAGAATCATGTTGCATATCAAGCGGTTTATTTTCCTGCATGGAATGGTGAACACAAAAAGATGCCTAGATGCATTTATAATAGGGGCATCCTTTGGCTGTCTATGTCATTGTCTTCTGCCTAAAACTAATTTTAAAATGCATAAAAACGCTCTCTTCTTACCAACATCCTCAGAATTATCTAGATTTAGCTTCATCAACACTGATGCAACAAATAACCTTCAAAACATACAGCATACTTGTAACATCCATTTACAATGGGGTTTTCACCTCGGCATCCTACACTTTTCAAGTATAGGAGTACTTCTATACCATCGAAAGAAGAAATAAGTCCTTAAATACATACAAAAAGGAAAGCAAAAAGAAAATAAAACAGGAAACAGGAAGTTTTCAACTTAAATCCAGTTCCCCAGAGGACAAACAAAACCAGTTCTATTTATGTGGCCTTAATACAAACAATCAGAAAATTCACAACACTAGTTTTTCCTCATTTAATCAATGTTACAAAAGTCCTGCATTATAAAATAGGGCAGCTTTAAAATCAGTGTAATTAATAAAACTATACAATATACAAACATCAAATCTCCCATACTCAGGTGCGTCCGCCCTAACTTTCGCATCTAATCAATTCGGTTTGTTCGCTTCTCCAGCGTCTTCTCCAACGTTGTACCAAAAAACTAAATTACACACACAACACGAGAACAAAACAGACTGCCCAAACTATTGCTTGAAATTCTTTTTCTCTTTTTTTCTTTCTTTAAAAAGGGTGCAATTTTGTCATTATCTTACACACACAGCCAATCTCGCTGATTAGATGCCAGGCTGCTCTAAACAAGGTTTTTGAGACAAAAAATTATTCGTGCAATCGTGTTTCCCTTCGCTCTTTTAAGCCCTGGAAGCTTTTTTTTAATTTTTCTGTATTTTAATTTTTTTTTTTTTCAGTTATCACAATTGTCATTATTTTATATTTAGTGCAGACGATTAAGAAAATAATGCCCAACTCATTTCTAAAGGGTAGGCAAGAACAATGACAAAAAAATCACGCTAAAAAAAAAAAAAAAAACCCACACAAGTGTAACTACTAAACCATCACATCATATGCCTGGGAAATTCGTCCCCATCATTTGTTTTTGTTGTTTTTTTTTCTTAAATGATATATGCAATAGAAAATAAACAGGTAAACAATTAATATAACATGGAACTTTGTCAAAATGTACAAAAACTGGGCATATTTTTTTGTCCTGGACGTGTTTGCTTTTGTGTGTTTGTGATGGAAAGGAAGTTTCTTAGTTTTTAAGGCTTGATTATGACCAAAAAACACAAAGTATGCGAAAACATTGATGATCAGTTGCGTGAAACCCAAGTGAGGCTGATCAATGGCGTTTTCTCATGTCATGGGCATGAAAAACACACTGACGTTCAGCCACTTGACCTGTCAAGTGCTCACTTTGGTGGTAAAAAAAAATATAAAAATGAAAAAATAAAAAAAAATGACTACATGAGTGCAAGCAAGTATTGCATATTAATCTTTTCCTCATTATTCATCTCTTGGAACGAAAAACAAAAAAGGAAGACCGAAAAAGAAAAAGTAGTCGTCATTTAGAAATTGCAGCAACATACATAAATATCAATACACTACTGTTAAATCAGAGAAAAAGGGTGACATAAAAACCTTCGCGTTATGCATTTTCTCGGGCGAATGATTGACTTTCGACTGAAGTGTAAACGATGGGATTTTCGAAGCTACGGACGACCGAAAGTAGCAATATGTAGTTAAATGGAGAGTAATACTGTGTATTATCAATTAGCACTAATTTCACTCTCTCCAAATGACTACAGTGGAAGGGGATGAAAAGGTAAAAAAATAGTCTCCACATTGCAGCTTGTGCAATAACTCAGAACTAGACCATCGCTCAAGGCACATCGATGTGGATTTGTTCGTGCAGTTTGAAAAGGGGCGATGAAGTGCGTACGTATGAAAATGATTATTCTGACGGGAATAAAGGAGGAAGGGAGACTTTATAGAAATGACGACAAGCTAAGAAGAGTCAGAGAGATGTTTAGCTGGTTGATTGTGAGAACAGCAGTAAAAATACCCTTTTCTTAAAGGACCAAACAAATACTTGATCGGCAAGTGCCCGATGTTGGGATTACAATATTTTTCACACTACTTTAACTCTACGTAATCTATGTAAAAATTTGTCACTAACACTAGAACATGCAGATTATTTTCTTTAATTTTTTTTTTTAAATTTACTGAGCTTTGATCGACGGTGGATGAGACTGTAAGTGTATATATTTATATATATATATGTTTCGTACAAGAAACGAACAAAAACTCAAAAAACAAAAATTGCATGCGAGGGAAGCTGGATCTTCACATTTTTGCGCAACACTTTCGAAAGTGCCCGCGAGGAAGTTAGTTCAGTATTTCGCCTCTTGCGTTCGCATTTAAACAGTCGATTTTTTCGTTCATGATTTCGCAAACGGCTAATTTCCTTACATATTTCATTAAGTGCTTGGTTAAATTAAAATAATCGCTGCAGCGTTTTGGAAACGAAATTGATTGTTTAAACGTTGATATTTCTTAAAGGGATATTTGTTCTACAATGCTAACAAAAGATGAACAAACAAACACATAAAAAACAACAACAGAAAAATCAATTACAGCTCCCCTTATTTCTCACAAGGCTATTTGTTCTATTTTTCTCTTTACGCGTTTTTTTTTTTCTCTTTTTTGTACCCCGATATTTTAGAGTCCTGGAGGTGTGAACGGACTAGGAAGAAAAATATATATATTTATATATATACTTTTCAACAATCGCTTCAACGATCTATCTTACAAAGATATTTAACAATCCAACATCTACCCAACAAAATTGCACTTTCCTCAATTCAGTATTCACGGTTAACCTTTTCTTGAAGTTTATGGAAGATCGAACTTTCACTCGGCCCTTGACGTGCGACAGACCTTCCGCTGGGGTTTAGTAGAAAGAATTGCAATGATTTTTGTACAAAAAACACAAAATATGAACATGCCTCCAAGTGGGGAGGGAGATCTCCCGTTAGCATACCGTAAAATGACCTGATATCAAACATCACCGTTCATGACTTCTTCATCGCCTGCCCCAAAATGACACAAAACAACTGAAAAATGGGTTTGGTTGAGTCCTTGAAAGTTCTTGATCTGACATGGTGTTGATGGTGGTGGTGATGATGGTGGAAGGGGGAGGAAATGGTCCTGGCCAGAAGACGCGATAGAGATTTTTAGCTGGTGGCATATCTGACACAGGCGAAACCTCCAACGTTCACCGATACGAAAACCGGATTGATCCGTCAAAACACGAGTGATTGAAAGGCAGCGCTCCGACCTCCGGGTGGTTGTGGGTTTGCGACCCTTGGCCGTAGACTGCGTTGGAAACGCCTTCAAAGAATACATATGGACTATATAGATATATAGTAAGTGGGTGTAAGCACGTTGAGTCGGTTCCTCTTGTTCCAGGGCTTGGCGGGGTTCTGCTGGAGCCATGCTGTGGGTCTGTCCGGTACTGGGGCAGCAAGTGGCTTCTCTCTGTTCAGACTGGTGTACATGTTTGCGGGTCGTACTCAGGGGAGACAGAGGGGGTGGTCGTGTGACCTCGGGAGCGGCCGGTCCATGTCGGGAGTCTTTAGCCCAGGTACCACTGCAACGACACGGAGAAGAACAGATCGGTGAGCTTTGGTGTGCAAGTTCAATGATTTCAATGAACAATCGGTATCATCAACAGTCTTTTAAAAATCATTATATCTGACTTTTAAAAATCATTTTATTTTTTAGTTTTATTACACTGCTGTTGAAAAGTTATTTATTTTATTTATTTTTTTTCGGTGCTAATGACGCAGAAAATTCATCTTGGCATCACAGGAATAAATTTTGAAATATATTCAAACAGAAAGCAGTTCTTTTAAATTTTAATATTTTTTTAAAAATATTACGGTTTTATATTTTAAAAATGTTTTCTTTTTTTTAAATTCTACATAAAAAATCATAAAAAGTATATTAATGTTTATTTTATTCTTTATTTTATCATTTAAATTTGATAATTTTCCAAATGAAATCATGCAGAAAATTCAGCTTTGCATCACAGGAATAAATTAATTTTTAAAATATATTCAAAAACAAAGCAGTTATTTTAAATTTCAATAATATTTCACAATATTACGGTTTTTACTGTATTTTTGATCGAATAAATGCAGCCTTGGTGAGCATAAGAGACTTTTTTCAGAAACATTAAACATCTTAAAGTCCCCAAACTTTTGAACGGTAGTCTGTTATTATTTTAATTATAATTAAAAAAAAAAATTATTGTTTAAATTGTATTTATTTATTTATTTTACAATTTTTTAAAAATAAAATACTATTTAAATTAAAAAATATTTTTTTATATTTAAATTGTTTTAAATTGTATGTTAAAAACATCAAAAATATATTAACATGTATATTATTCTTTATTTTATCATTTAAATTTGATCATTTTAAATTATTCATTATTTATTAAAGTTAATCTGTGATATACAATACTTACAATATACAAAGCTATAATACATAGATAATGTTACTAAAAAACTATTATATGTAAAATAATAGTTTTACCTTACTTTTTACCTTATTTACTTTCTTAACACATGTTCCTGATGTCATTGTGCAAGATCCACCAGTGTATGTTAATTAAAAAATTGTATTATCATCAAAATGTATGTTTGACCACATTCATGCTTCAATCACTTCTCAAAGTATAAAATCAAGTCTTGTCTGTTTCTTTTCTGGCTGAATATACACTTTCAAAACTACATTTTAATGTCAACTTAGACCTCCAATCCTTTTGTTTTTACTTTCTTTGGAAGTTTTAAGATGTATTGTAACCCCCAGACATGTAATTCATTCAGTATCAGTATTATAATGGCAAAAAGAAAAGCATAAGGGCTTGATGTGAGGTCTTAAGACAGTGCTTGACTCTGTGAGGGCTCAGCTCGACAACATTGTTTCTTTTCCTGTTCCTGTCCATCTGTTGGCTCACTCTGAATGCCTCTGCAGCTTTCCGCCACATGAACGTCTGTGGACCGGAGTGGCGAGGTTAGCACGCTGCACCCCTGTAATCCTTCAGTGAAATGGGCTTATTGATTGCTGTGCTCCATTGTTCACGTTTCCAGCAAGTGAGCAAGTGTTGTTCGGCCCTCGCCCACTTTTCCCTCCGTTCTCCCCTCCCCTTTCCAACGTCCCTCCTCCCACCAAGTTCAAGTTCATCCTGGTGTTACATCATGTCTGGTTGCTAGGGACAACCAGACAGCCATATACGTGACTATCATTAGCAAAGCCCTTATCCGTCTTTCTTTCTCTCCCTCTTGGATCCCTCTTTCCCTGCTCCCTTTCTTGCCATTCTCTTTCTGGCTGGAGTTCTGTCCGAGCGATGCGATGCGATGCGATCCGCCCCTCGCTGCAAATACACACACTATTGATTCAGTGTCCAGTGGTTCGCTCGCTCCTCCCAGCGCTTGGCTCATCGTGCGCGCATGCTGTCCACCAATCAGCGGTCGTGATTAATTAAGCCCACTGAGTTTTCAGCCAATCGGAATGAAGCGCTGAAGGACTGCCTTCTAATTACAAAACAAGGCTGCACACCAGAGCCACAGTTTCTTGTTTTCTGTCACACTTTATATTAATATATTAATGCATTATATAGACAAATAGTATATATATGTATATTAGACATGTATATTAGATGTAAATATTGAACATGTATATTTAAATAGTATTTAATGGTTTTAATTATATACATATTTTACATTTTTAATAATGCATTATATATACACTTTTTTAAATTTCTGTTATATAATTTTATATAAATATATTATCATTATATACAGAGATAACAATTCATAATGAAGACATGCTAAATATATACTCATTTTAAATAATAAATGTGTAAATATTTGTAAATATTTATTATTTTTATAATGTCATATAAAAGTGTGTAAACAGACATGCCCAATATTTACTTATTTTAAATAATTGCATTTTTTTTATAATGTCATAAAGATGCGAGTGTGTGTGAATTTTATTTCTTTTAAATAACTATATGCACTTTTATTATTTTAATATACTATATAAACTATATAGTATATTATTTTAATATACTATATACTATATAAACTTTTTTAATAAATAAATTAAAAATGCATTTTTTTTATTTTTGTTATATAACATACAATGATACCATATCCTAAAGGTATGTGAATACTATTTAATTTTAAATAATTTTGAATATTTTCAAAATGCACTATCGCATAACTTCACATACAGTGTTATTTTTAGGCCTATGAGGTATTTTTAATTGAATATTATATTCCATAGTTCCAAAGACACTTTATATAAAGTCTGTAAACAAATATGATACATTATTTTAAAATATTCAAAAGACATCATAAAGATTGTTTATGATCATTTTATAATCATTATTGTTACCGCATGTATTCATGTATAAATCTATACACACACACAGTCACATACATAACTATTACATATTATATCTATATATTATAACTGTGGTTATTTTTGAATATATATATATATATATATATATATATATATATATATATATATATATATATATATATATATATATATATATATATATATATACACACACACACACACACACACACACATACTAATGTGCAATATGAATACATTAATAGTTGATTATATATACTGTCTAGGCTTCATATAATGCTTCAGCAGGTTAATCCGCTAACTGATCTAATGTAATTAAGAGGAATGAAATGATATGTGAGATTGAGTGGCTTCACTCCGGTTGGAAATGTCCCAGACATCGGCGTGGAAGGCTGTAGCATACGGCTCGTTTAAATTCTATTGCTCACCGCAAGCGCAGCGGAGAAACTGGAAGGTTAGTTTTTAATCAATAGAAGTTGCTGACTCTGGACTTCTGCGCTCCGGTGCAGTGCAGCTTCCTTGTGTCTTTGTCTATCAGCTCGACCGCTCTCAAACTTTTCCTCCCCTCCCCCTCTCCTGTCCCGAGAAGACTTTTGGAGACGAGCAAGAGCGTGTTGGGTTCTCTGCGATACTCCCCGTAACTCTGTGGACAGTGGGCTTATGTTACAGCACAGAGGCTGTGCTGACAGCTGTGATTTAGTCTGCCGATACGCAGCACAGAGGAGAACCAGACAGACACACAATAAAACGTGTGAAATTACAACCTGTCATTCGTACGGCTGCAACAGAAAACAATCTTGAATAAATCAATTAAAAACTATATTTCGACGCATTCTGTGGAACATCAGAGAGGTGTTTGCTAGAGATCAACTCATTTTTCACAGATCAACTGATATAATATAGATTACTGTTTAAGTAACCAATACTCAAAAACTAATTAATTAATGCTTAATTTCTGACACAATACACAATGCTAAACAAGTTAATAATCATTAGACTACTACAATAAAAATACAAGTTCTAAATGTTATCAATAATAATAATTTAGTAAATAATTTACTAAATTAACAGTAAAAATAATTGATAAACATTAAAATAGAAATTTAACAATAGAATACAACAAACATAGATTGTGAATATTAGCAATATTATTATTATTTCTATTATTATTAGTAGAAGTAGTAGTAGTAAAAAAAATAGTAATTTAGTAAAAATGAACAGTATAAGTAATTAAAAAAAACACAATATAAATTTAACAACAGACAGTAACAAACATGACCTGTGAATAATAATAATAATAATAATAATAATAATAATAATTATTATTATTAAGTAGCAGTAGTAATAACTAATAATAATAAAAAATAATACAATATTATAATAAATATTATTATTATTATTATTATTTAGTGGTGGAAAAAATAAAAACTTGAATAATTTATGTAAACACATTAAAATATGTAAAAATTAATATAACAATATACTACAATAACATGTATTGTGGTTATTATTATTATATTCACAGTGCATTTTATTGATTTAATTAAATATGTTTGTTATTATATGTTTATGTTATTTGTTTACTTGTAAATTATTATTAATACAATAATAATAATAATAATAATAATTCTTATTATTATTATTAAGTAGTAGTAGTAATAACTAATAATAATAAATAATACAACAATAATAATAATAATAATAATAATAATAATGTATTAGTAAATCATTAAATAATTTTGAACAATTTATGCAAAAACATTAAAATATCAAATTATTTTAACAATAGACTACAACACTAAATACATATTGTGAATATTATTATTGATTATATTATATATTATCAATTATATTAAACTGATATTTGATGATATTATATATATCAAACTGTTATTATATTACTTTAATATTCTAATTATTGTCATTATGAAATATTTATACAAACAACACATTAAACTAATTAATAATAATAATTTTCCTGTTGAACATCCAGTGGTGTAATGGGTGCTACTCTTTAGACACCCACAAAAGGCATTTATCAGTTCAAACGATAAGCAATTACGCATAAAAGTGTAAATATCTGTAAACAAAAATATCTGTAGCATGAAACTCGCTTATAACACAAACGTGCAGGATGATCTATGCGTTTATGTCTTTGTTCAAATCCCTAACCCTAAGCATTATCAATAATAATGATGATTCTCGCCTTAGCAAGCAGCACTAATGAATCTTTTCATTGGCTCTCGGCTCCAAAAAGTCCTCAAAAGTCCTTTGCGGTGAAGCGGAACGCCGTGCCAGAGGAATTAAAGTGGTTTCACACACATCCGGATCAGTTTTATAGACTCTCAACTAATGCATGATGTTAAGATTTAATTAGGGGTGACAGAACCTAGAACGGTGTAAAAACGTACCCAGAATAAAACATCAAGTATAAAAGGATCACTTCCTAACATGAACAGATGCATTGTGGGATAGTTCATCTGGAATAGTGAAATACAACAGCGATCCCAGACTCCTTCATCTGTCAAGAGACCGAATCGCGCTCCAGGCCCAGGAAGAGAGCGAGATTGGGAGTGAAAAACTAACAAAACGGGTGATCTGCGATCGCTGACTAACTTCGTACAGCTGTGCGATACTTCGGCCTGTTCAAACAACCACACAAACATCGTCTCAGAGCGGCATCTTAATGGACCGTTTCTTTTTCCTAAAGGTTCTGTTTGGACGGAGCTTCAAGCCACCCACACAGAGTCAACACACTCGGCCATTTGTGTTCGTTTTGGCGGGAAGGATATGTATGGGATTAAGTCATTTCCATGCTACTACAATGACGTTGTGGCCTGCGGTTAGCATTAGCCATGTGAAGCCACAGAGGGTTGTTGTAGGGTTTTGAGATGTCCATTTCCCAAATGAATTGTACTTCTGAATTGCTTTTTTTTATGATTCATTTGAGCATTTGTGATTTACTTGGCTGTAGGGGAGAACCGCATTTACACGCAAGAGAATCAGAAACCATTGTGAATCTGTTAGTTTTAATTCTGGTAGTGATACAAGGATGAAGGTTTTGAAGTGTCATCTATTTTGTGACAAAATATTGCAAAAAAGTAGAAAATGTAATACAATGAAGAAAGAATCATATGCAACATTTGACAATTTATATATTTAACTTGGAAAAAAAAGTAAGTGTTAAAAATATTTTTATTTTATTTGTTGTATTTATTATATTCATTTGTAAAATATTTATAACCATTAATATTTAAAATTTGATATATGTTTAACTTGAAAAAAGTAAATGTTAAAAATAAATATATTTTTTATTTTATATTTCTGAATTTTATTTTTTTATTATATTTATTTTGAAAATATTTATAGTAACTTTTTATAATATTTAAAATATGATACACATACATACATATATACACACACACACACACACACACACACACACACATATATATATATATATACACACTGTTTATAACTGTAAATAATAAATACAAATATTTTTAAAACGTAAAAAATCAATTAAAATTAAAAATAAATATTAATCTCAATATTAAATTATTGTGTGAGAAATCATTTCAGTTTTGCCTAGTTTTACTACTAGATAGATAGATAGATAGATAGATAGATAGATAGATAGATAGATAGATAGACAGATAGATAGATAGATAGATAGATACGCTTAAATGAACCGGAGCTCTCGGCGTGAGTGGGCTGGGTTTTAAAGGATGTACGTCAGCGGTTGTAATTGACGGATAGATAGCTGTAGTCTACCCATCAATAGCCTTGGTGTCCTGTTTGAAAGCCTTCAAGGTGAAAGCTGTATTAATGTAGTGAAAGGAGAGGGGCGGAGGGGAAGGAACCTCATGCAAATAACACACACCAAACACACAGTGCAGCACATCTGCTAGAACGATACAAGGTAAGACTTCAGACGGAGGAAGAGGAAGGAGAAAGGAAATGAAATGCAACGGTAACGGTTAATAGACTGAGAGACAGATTGAAACTCAGTTAAAGGGATAGTTCACCCAAAAATAAAAATGCTGCTTTATTTACTCTCATGTCCTTCCAAACCTGTATGACTGACTTTAGATTTGGTGGAACACAAAAAACTATTTTGAACACTACAGTAAACAATGAATGGGGACTAAAGCTTTTATGCTTCAAAAAGGACCATAAAAGTATCATGAAAGTGATCCATATGACTCATGAGATATATTCCAAGTCATATGCTAACTTTGTGTGAGAAACCTACTGAAATTCATTCATGAGAGAAGCACGAATGAATTAGATCTTTCAGTTATCTTATTCAGTTTACAAAACTAGTCTGAATGATTTGTAAACAAGTAATTATTTTGAAGTGGATCTTTTCAGGGAATCAGTTGTTCCCCTTTCAGTCGGTCACTCCGAGTCACGTCGGATGACCGACGAAATTGGGATCTCGCCAGAGAGACCAATCCACTTCGAGTGTAACTAAACGAGCCAATGGACATTGGCATGCGATTATTGCATCCAGCTGCCGCTGATCACAGCGTGAGCATAAGAGGCAGCTGATGCACCGCATCAATTATCCTTTCGCTTCGGAGCCGAGCGGTAGTGGTTAAAGCTACTGCTCTCCCTTCCAAGAGAGTGTTCTGCGAGCGAGTGCGGGCGTTACGGCGCGGCAGCGGTGGTCACGGTGTCCGGGAGAGAAAGATCGTCTTCCTGCTGACAGCCACACTAGGAGTGTGCGGTGGCCAGCTCCCCTGCGTGCTTCAGCACTAAAAGAGCATTTCTCTGAAAGAGCAATTTCTCTAAAAGAGCAACACGGGTGATCGCGTCTTTTTAAAGATGTCTTTTCACCCGTGCGTTTCTGGGCGTGGTCGTTTCCTGGCGCCTCAGGACGGTCACGATCACTTCCTCACGTGTCTGGGCATTCAGCACGCTGAGGTGGCTTTCGTGGATGGTTCATGTTCTTCTTGCAGGGACATGACCATCTCGGAGTGCGACTCTGCTATGTCAAACATGGCAGAGTCCCTCTGCCTGCCGTGATCCGGCGTGCACACTGGATCCGGTGGAGTCAGAGGTGATTGAGGATTACGGTGAGGGCTTCCCCAAGTGGAGCTCCTCACCCCTCAAGCACTCCGCAGCCGGTGGAGCTGCCGAAGGAGCGCGCTGGCCACGCGTTTCCTTCGGTGCCCCCTCTGACGACCAGATGTCGATCACTGCATCGGAGGGCGGGCCCTCTCTCTCCGGGGATGATGACCCGGCTGCGTTGCCCCCTTCGGGTGTGGTAGCGTTGTCCGTGCCAGACCCAGAGATGACGGCTATGCTTTCCCGGGCCGCCGAGAATGTCGGGCTCGTGTGGAATCCTAAAAAGCCACCGTGTCCCGATCCTTCGAGGCTGGGCGAGTGGTTCCTCGGTGGGGGTGGCGCTGGTTCTCAGCGCCCCCCTCCGGTGCCATTCTTTCCGGAAGTGCATGAGGAGCTGACAAGATCGTGGAGGGCACCTTTCACTGCCCGAAACACATCTTGTAGTTCTTCCGCTCTCACCACCCTCGATGGTGGAGCCGCTTTGGGGTATGCGGGCATCCCCTCGGTGGAACGGTCTGTGGCCATGCAACTGTGTCCAACAGCCGCTTCCACCCTGCGGGGTGATCCGTGTCTCCCCTCACGGGCCTCTAAGTATTCATCAGGTCTAACTGGCAGTGCTTATAGAGCCTGTGGGGAGGCGGCTTCCGCCCTCCACGCTATGGCGTTGCTGCAGGTCCACCAGGCCAAAGCACTGAAAGACCTGCACGAGGGTGGTCACGACCTGGCGGTTCTACATGAGCTGCGTGCTGCGACGGACCTCGCGCTACGAGTGACGAAGGTGACCGCACAGTCTCTGGGTCGTGCGATGTCCAGGAGCGCCATCTCTGGCTGTGTCTCGCTGACATGAAGGAGCAGGAGAAGGTACAGTTCCTGAATGCTCCCGTGTCACAGACCGGGCCTTTCGGCGACGCTGTCGAGAGCTTTGCCCAGCAGTTCTCGGCAGCCCAGAAGCAGACTGAGGCAAACACATCATGCGCCGGAGGAAACCTGCTGCTTCCACTCCGGCTGCAGCCACTCAGCCTGCTCGTCGCCGTGGGCGCCCCCCTGCGGCCGCCCCCGCTCCCGCGCAGCCGCAGCAGCCTTTCACCAGGCAGCGTCGTGGAGCCGGTCGCAGGCAGGACGCCCAGCCCGTCCAGGCCCCCGCCAAACCTGGCGGCAAGCGCAAGTGCAAGAGGCCCTGGGACGGTCGACCCAGAGATGGAGGAGACTGCTCATCGGGAGATGGTGACTGCACCACTCCCTCCCCCGGAGGAGGGCCGGGTGGAGTATCTTTTGTTCATTTTGTTCCGCCTCTAGCCCAGCAGCCAGCGGTACCCAAAACATCAGTAAAGAGCGGTCTCCTCAATCTCCGGGTCTCAAGAGGAGGAGAGTGGTGATCCGTGCATCACAGGATCGCTTCCCTCCTCCTCTCTCGCCAGCAGGCAGCGGGTGGTGCCCAAGAGCACCCCTCCTGCCCATTCGTGGAACCAGGTAAGGGCAGTAGCACTCCAGTCCCCGCTTCAAGTCGTCAAACGCCGGGCTGTCACAAGCCTCAAGCCGGGTTCCTGTGTCTCCTCCCACGCGAGGAGAAATCAGGTGAGTGCTACACTACACACCCAGACCCCGCCCCCTGCCGTCACAGGCCAGGCCGTCACAGGCCCTGGGGCCGGTCCCTGTGTTCCACCTCGCTGCCCCACCGCGGGCATGTCGGTGGGCCCGTTGGCCCCGCTGGTGCGGTCTCTCGGAGCCTGGTTAGCGCTCCCCAGCCCGTCCCGGTGGCTCCTGCGGACCATCAGACTCGGCTATGCGATTCAGTTCGCCCGGCGTCCCCCCCAAGTTCAGGGGCATCCGGTTCACTTCAGTCAAA
The DNA here is from genome assembly GCA_039654775.1 of Spinibarbus caldwelli. NCBI lineage: Eukaryota > Metazoa > Chordata > Actinopteri > Cypriniformes > Cyprinidae > Spinibarbus > Spinibarbus caldwelli. Next base: position 9,139,753 of record CM077231.1, read on the forward strand.
GCAGTCGATGCCCCTGTCTTGCTCGCGGAGATTGCAGTCCTACTGGCGAAGGATGCAATAGAGCCGGTCCCTCCAGCCGATATGAGGTCGGGGTTTTACAGCCCTTACTTCATTGTGCCCAAGAAAAGCGGTGGGTTACGACCGATCTTGGATCTGCGAGTTTTGAACCGTGCACTTCACAAGATGCCGTTCAAGATGTTGACGCAGAAACGCATTTTTGGATGCGTCCGTCCCCTAGATTGGTTTGCAGCAATCGACCTGAAGGACGCGTACTTTCATGTTTCGATTCTCCCGCGACACAGGCCATTCCTGCGATTCGCGTTCGACGGTCGGGCATATCAGTACAAGGTCCTGCCCTTCGGGCTGTCCCTTTTCGCCTCGTGTCTTCACCAAAGTCGCAGAGGCGGCCCCTTGTTCCCTTGAGAGAACGGGGTGTGCGCATTCTCAACTACCTCTACGACTGGCTCATACTTGCACAGTCTCGAGAGCTGTTGTGCGCACACAGGGACCTGGTGCTCAGGCACCTCAGCCAGTTGGGCCTTCGGGTCAATTGGGAAAAGAGCAACTCGTGCCAGTGCAGAGGATCTCTTTTCTCGGCATGGAGTTGGATTCGGTCAACCAGACAGCACGCCTCACCCAGGAACGTGCTCAGTCGGTGCTGAACTGCCTCAAGACTTTATCAGGCAGGACAGCGGTCCCACTGAAACTCTTTCAGAGGCTCCTGGGGCATATGGCTGCAGCTGCGGCCATAGTTCCGCTCGGTCTGCTCCATATGAGACCGCTTCAGCACTGGCTCCATGGTCGAATCCCGAGGTGGGCGTGGAAACGCGGTACTCACCGGGTTCAGATTACACCGGCCTGCCGCAAGACCTTCAGCCCGTGGTCAGATCCTTCGTTCCTTCGGGCAGGAGTGCCCCTGGAGCAGGTATCCAGGCATGCTGTGGTATTCACGGATGCCTCGACCACTGGCTGGGGTGCCACGTACAACGGGCACGCAGTATCAGGGGTTTGGACGGGCCCCCTTCTGCGTTGGCATATCAATTGCCTCGAGTTGCTGGCAGTACGCCTTGCCCTGTGCCGCCTCAGAGGGCGCCTTCGGGGCAGGGACGTTCTGGTCCGTACGGACAACACTGCGACCGTTGCCTATATCAACCGGCAAGGCGGTTTGCGCTCCCGTCGCATGTCGCAACTCGCCCGCCACCTCCTCCTCTGGAGTCAGAAGCATCTGAGGTCCCTTCGTGCCATCCACATCCCAGGAGTGTTCAATCAGGCGGCCGACGAGCTGTCTCGAGCGGCACTTCCTGGGGAGTGGAGACTCCATCCCCAGGCGGTCCAGCTGATTTGGAGTCGGTTCGGAGTTGCTCAGGTAGACCTGTTTGCATCTCCAGAAACCACCCACTGCCAGTGGTTCTACTCCCTGTCCGAGGCAACGCTCGGCACGGATGCACTGGCACACAGCTGGCCCCAGGGCTTGCGCAAGTATGCGTTTCCCCCAGTGAGCCTGCTAGCACAGACATTGTGCAAGATCAGGGAGGACGAGGAGCAGGTCCTGTTAGTGGCTCCATATTGGCCCAACAGGACCTGGTTCCCGGAACTCATGCTCCTCGCGACAGCCCCTCCCTGGCCGATTCCTCTGAGGAAGGATCTGCTTTCTCAGAGACGGGGCACCCTCTGGCACCCGCGTCCAGACTTGTGGAAACTTCATGTGTGGTCCCTGGACGGGACGCGGAGGTTCTAGGTGACCTGCCCCAGGAGGTAGCGCTCACTATCGCTTCAGCACGAGCACCGTCCACAAGACGGGCCTATGCGCTGAAGTGGAACCTGTTCGTCGAATGGTGTTCCTCTTACCAGGAGGACCCCCGGAGATGTTCGATCAGAGCCGTGCTTTCCTTTTTGCAACAAGGGTTGGAGCGTAGGCTGTTCCCCTCCACCCTTAAGGTATGTTACTGCTATTTCTGCCCACCACGACCCCATAGAGGGGAGGTCGGTGGGGAAGCACGATCTGGTCGTCAGGTTTCTTAGGGGGGCCAGGAGGTTAAATCCTCCGAGGCCTCCCTCCCTTCCCTCTTGGGATTTGGCTTGGTGCTAAGAGCCCTACAAACTGCCCCCTTTGAGCCGTTGCAGTCAGTCGAGTTGAAGTTTCTTTCTATGAAAACCCTACTCCTGACTGCATTGGCCTCAATCAAGAGGGTGGGGGACCTGCAGGCATTTTCGGTCGACGAGTCGTGCCTTGAGTTTGGGCCAGCTGACTCCAGTGCAACACTGAGGCCCCGGCCCGGCTATGTGCCCAAGGTTCCTACCACGCCCTTCAGGGACCAGGTAGTGAGCCTGCAAGCGCTGCCCCTGGAGGAGGCAGACCCAGCCCTAGCTTTGCTCTGTCCTGTACGCGCACTGCGTCAGTACGTGGATAGAACTCAGAGCTTCAGGACCTCAGAACAGCTCTTTGTCTGTTACGGAGGACAGCAGAAGGGGAAGGCTGTCTCCAAGCAGAGGATGGCCCACTGGATAGTGGATGCCATCACCTTGGCCTACGAAGCACAAGGTGTGCCCTGCCCACTCAGGTTGCGTGCTCACTCCACTAGGGGTGTCGCATCGTCCTGGGCGCTGGCTCGTGGTGCCTCGCTAGCAGACATCTGTAGAGCTGCGGGTTGGGCGACTCCCAACACGTTCGCTAGGTTTTATAGCCTACGTGTCGAACCGGTTTCCTCCTGTGTTCTCACCTCAAACGGGTAGTGGCACTGAGAGGGCCGGCTCAGAGTCGGCTTGTGGCGTCCTTACGCCTAATTCTCCAGAGAGTTCCTTAACCAGGCAAACCCTGTTGAGTCCTCCAGCACTCCGGCGTCCAGACGCGGCGGGGCGTCCGGCGCCAGGCCTTCAGCCAATGAATTCTTGAAATCTGGTGCGAGGCTAGTGCCCATATGAGAGACCCTGTCGGGATCCCATATGTGTATTCCACGGTATTCTTATTAGAGCCATGTTTCCCCTGGCGGACCACGTTCTGCCATCTCTAAAGATGCAGCCTGAGCCATCTCAGAGACTTCCATGTGCAATAGGGCCCTTCGGGGTTACTTCACATGTTTGAATGTCACTTAACCCCCTCTGGGAGGAGGTGACTCCGCAGTGTGCCTCTTCCAAGTGGAAGGGGACGCTTCCCAGTGTTATCCTAGTCCTACTGTTTGGGTTGTTCAAGGAACACCAGTAGTTGACCTTCTCTGTGTAGAGCCCGGTCCTATCGTCTGCCTTATAGGAAGGGTCAGGAGCCCTACACAGGGCACTGGAAGGGGCAGCTCCTGTGGCGCTTTGGTAGGGATCCCAATTTCGTCGGTCATCCGACGTGACTCGGAGTGACCGACTGAAAGGGGAACGTCTCGGTTACGTATGTAACCCTCGTTCCCTGAAGGAGGGAACGGAGACGTCACGTCCCGTCGCCACAGTCGCTGTACCACCGCTGAGCTGCCGGGTCGCCGGCTCGGCTCCTCAGCGAAAACATAATTGATGCGGTGCATCAGCTGCCTCTTATGCTCACGCTGTGATCAGCGGCAGCTGGATGCAATAATCGCATGCCAATGTCCATTGGCTCGTTTAGTTACACTCGAAGTGGATTGGTCTCTCTGGCGAGATCCCAATTTCGTCGGTCATCCGACGTGACGTCTCCGTTCCCTCCTTCAGGGAACGAGGGTTACATACGTAACCGAGACGATTCTGTTCATAAAATAGTTTGATTTGTGAAAATGTTCATAAAACTTGTCTGAATAAATTTTGAACAACTCGTTCTTTTAAACCAGATCTTTTTATGGAATCAGTTGATTCAGTTCATAAAACTAATCTGAGTTATTAATAAAGAAGTCATTCTTTTGAACTGGATCTTTTCAGTGAATCAATTGATGCAGTTCAGAAAAATAGCTTGAATGATTTACGAAAATGTTCACAAAACTAGTCAGTTCGCAAAAACTGCCTGAATGATTTTTGAACTCATTTGTTTTAATGAGATCTTTTCAGTGAATCTTTTAGTCAGTCCGTTAATTTAGTTCATAAAACTGAATGAATTATAAACAAGTCATTCTTTTGAATTGGATCTTTTCAGTGAATCAGTTGATTCTGTTTATAAAACTAGTTTGAATGAATTGTTAACAGATCATTTGTTTGAACTGGATCTCTTCATTGAATCAGTTGATTCAGTTTATTTTTATTAGTATGAATGATTTGTGAACAACTCATTCTTTGAACTGTATCTTTTCAGGGAATCAGTTGATTCTGTTTATAAACCTAGTTTGAATGAATTGTTAACAGATCATTTGTTTGAATTGGATCTCTTCATTGAATCAGTTGATTCAGTTCATAGAACTAAACAATTTCAAAAACAGTGCTGCAAACAAACAGCTAATAACACACACACACACACACACACACACACACACACACACACACACACACACATATATATATATATATATATATATATATATATATACACACATACATATATATATATATATATATATATATACACACATACATACACACACAAACATATATACACATATACACACACAAACATATATACATATATATATATATATATATATATATATATATATACAAACATATATATATATATATATATATATATATATATATATATACACATATATACATACATATGTATACATTTTCATATATATATATATATGAAAATGAGAAACAAGAGACCCATATATATATACACATACAGGTGCATCTCAATAAACTAGAATGTTGTGGAAAAGTTCATTTATTTCAGTAATTCAACTCAAATAAATTCAGTGCACACAGACTGAAGTAGTTTAAGTCTTTGGTTCTTTTAATTGTGATGATTTTGGATCACATTTAACAAAAACCCACCAAATCACTATCTCAACAAATTAGAATATGGTGACATGCCAATCAGCTAATCAACTCAAAACACCTGCAAAGGTTTCCTGAGCCTTCAAAATGGTCTCTCAGTTTGGTTCACTAGGCTACACAATCATGGGGAAGACTGCTGATCTGACAATTGTCCAAAAGACAATCATTGACACCCTTCACAAGGAGGGTAAGTCACAAACATTCATTGCCAAAGAAGCTGGCTGTTCACAGAGTGCTGTATCCAAGCATGTTAACAGAAAGTTGAGTGGAAGGAAAAAGTGTGGAAGAAAAAGATGCACAACCAACCGAGAGAACCGCAGCCTTATGAGGATTGTCAAGCAAAATTGATTCAAGAATTTGGGTGAACTTCACAAGGAATGGACTGAGGCTGGGGTCAAGGCATCATGAGCCACCACACACAGACGTGTCAAGGAATTTGGCTACAGTTGTTGTATTCCTCTTGTTAAGCCACTCCTGAACCACAGACAACGTCAGAGGCATCTTACCTGGGCTAAGGAGAAGAAGAACTGGACTGTTGCCCAGTGGTCCAAAGTCCTCTTTTCAGATGAGAGCAAGTTTTGTATTTCATTTGGAAACCAAGGTCCTAGAGTCTGGAGGAAGGGTGGAGAAGCTCATATCCCAAGTTGCTTGAAGTCCAGTGTTAAGTTTCCACAGTCTGTGATGATTTGGGGTGCAATGTCATCTGCTGGTGTTGGTCCATTGTGTTTTTTGAAAACCAAAGTCACTGCACCCGTTTACCAAGAAATTTTGGAGCACTTCATGCTTCCTTCTGCTGACCAGCTTTTTAAAGATGCTGATTTCATTTTCCAGCAGGATTTGGCACCTGCCCACACTGCCAAAAGCACCAAAAGTTGGTTAAATGACCATGGTGTTGGTGTGCTTGACTGGCCAGCAAACTCACCAGACCTGAATCCCATAGAGAATCTATGGGATATTGTCAAGAGGAAAATGAGAAACAAGAGACCAAAAAATGCAGATGAGCTGAAGGCCACTGTCAAAGAAACCTGGGCTTCCATACCACCTCAGCAGTGCCACAAACTGATCACCTCCATGCCATGCCAAATTGAGGCATTAATTAAAGCAAAAGGAGCCCCTACCAAGTATTGAGTACATATACAGTAAATGAACATACTTTCCAGAAGGCCAACAATTCACTAAAAAGGTTTTTTTTTTTTATTGGTCTTATGAAGTATTCTAAGTTGTTGAGATAGTGAATTGGTGGGTTTTTGTTAAATGTGAGCCAAAATCATCACAATTAAAAGAACCAAAGACTTAAACTACTTCAGTCTGTGTGGATTGAATTTATTTCACAATTTGAGTTGAATTACTGAAATAAATGAACTTTTCCATGACATTCTAATTTATTGAGATGCACCTGTATATAAATACATACATACATACATACATACATACATATATATATATATATATATATATATATATATATATATATATATATATATATATATATATATGTATACATACATTTACACACACACACACACACACACACACACACATATATATATATGTGTGTGTGTGTGTGTGTGTGTGTGTGTGTGTGTGTGTGTATACCTATAGGGGAGGATAATAATATTTTTATTCAATATTTAAGTTTAATAATAAAAAATGTTCACAAAACTGGTCTGAATGACTCTTTTTATTGAATCAGCCGATGCAGTTCAATAAACGTGAATAATTCACTTAACTAAACAAATAAATGATTTTTTTCATGAGTTAGACTCACTAGTTCACTGGAGTGGAAGATTTTCAGTGAATAACAACCTGATTCTTTACACAAAAGTATCGTGAAGCTTCAGAAAACTTGAGTCATATGAACCGCTTTTACGAAAGCCTCAATCTTCATTGGTTCACATGCAACCAGCACATTCTTCAAAATATCTCTTTTAAATCACATAGGTTTGCAACAACTTGCCAGAATTTTTCCCTTGAAACCAAGCAGGAGTTAAACAAGTCGGGGCGACTGCATAGAGGAATGAGAAAGACGAGAAAGTCAGGTGGTAGAGATGAAGGAAGAACGATCAGAAGAGAAACAGGGCTGGGAATCTTGGTCTGGTCCTTTAACTGGCTGTCAATGGCAGGAGTAATCTCATCAGGACGGAGGAGTGCTGAGTCAGCAGCCGCGCTAAAGTGCCTGAGGACGAGTGTCATCTCAGAGGAATTCAGCCTCATGTAATGCAAACCAGCCCGGGCCTGGAGAGCAGTGCTTATAAAACCCATCTCAAACCCATATCACCCAGCCACGTATTACAGCTCCCTGCGGGACCCCGCAGACATTTACTACATTATTTATTTACATTTTGCCATCAGACGCTACGGGGGAAAAAAGAAAACAGCTTACACCTGAGGGGGATATAAACATATTCATGTTGTTTATTATTAGAGCGGCGGCAGTGGCGACGTTCACAGGTGCGAGGGAAACGGTTGTTCTTCTCGTTCCCGTTTCAGATTTGTGGAAGCCTGTATGTGCTCTGACAGAAACAGCAGCCTGTGATTTTCTGGGGTGTGACACAGAGCATAGAGCTGAAATCAATCTTGGGTAATTAATTTGTGTGTCCGGCAGTCTGGCGCGCTGCCCTCTTCTGGCTTCGGGAGGAAACGCACGTGGGCGAAAATTTGTTTAAACAACACTATAAAGGAGGCATCGCCGTCCCTGCAGGCTTTTGAGGTTTCTTTGTGTCTGGAATGAACATTTATTATGAATTCGAGTAATAATCGTTAGGCGTGTTTTGTGGGGACGTCTCCGCAGATGCTTAACTTCGGCAAATTGACATGGAGGACAAGTCAATTACTGATGTTATCTTTCCCGCATGCTAACGTTTATAGGAAGTGAATAAAAGCCAAGGGTGCCGGCGTTCTCATCCCGGCCTCTATGGGGCCGATTTACTGCCTGCGTGTATGTGTGTGTGTCACATTGTGGTGCCTATCTGCGCTTCCCATCACACTCAGTTCCTCCCAGCGCGTTCTGATTAAAAACGCTGTTTATGAATCATTGCTTTATCTGCACCGCTTCGGGACTGGGGTCAGGCTACAGTCCCTGCACGCTGCGCAATTAAACGCAGATTACAGGCCTGTGCACGTGTGCGTTTGTAGTTTTTCTATTTTATTGATCAGAATTGATTGAGTTTGTTTTTTGTCAAGCAAGCAAGCAGATCTGGGTTCAAATATATAATCATAAATATATATTTTTAATATATAGTATGTATAATATAAAATTTAAAAATGTATATCGTAGTTTTTCAGTTTTACTGATCAGAATTAATTGAGTTTGGATTTTGTCAAGCAAGCAAGCAGATCTGGGTTCAAATAAATAATGAGAAATATATATATATATATATATATATATATATATATAACAAAAATTTTCATTACTACAAAAATTGCTTTTTTTAAATTAAGAAATTTTATAAAAAATTATAATTATTTTATAAGAAATTTAATATTTACACAATACATTTAGTGTGTATATATATATATCTTATTACATAAAAATATTTATTATTTTTTAATATTACAAAATTATTTTACACACACACACACACACACACACACACACACACACACACACATATATATCAATTATATATAACAAAAATGTATATAATATTATATTACATTCAAATATTCAGAATTTTTATTACAATAAAAATTGTTTGTACTTTTATATTATTAAAAATATTACAAATTCATGTAACGTATGAAAGTATATAATGTTATATATATATATATACTAAATTATGTTTAACAGATTGTATTAAAATTGTGAAATAATGAATTGTAATTTATTATTAGTAATTATATATACATGATTTATTTTGATCTACAGTTATAACATACACAATATATACTATGTCATAAATAATGCATATATAATTTGTACGTAATTAAATATTGTACATAATGTGTAACAAATCACACTGCATAAAATGCTTTATAGGTAATGTATATAATATAAATGTAAAAAATATATTGCATATATAAATATTTAATCTCTATCTATAGATTTATTATTAAATGTTATTACATATTAAGATACTAAATAAATAACTAACATAAAATACTAAAAATAAAATACTAAAAAAATAATGCAAAATCTTACTATTGTATGAATTATGAAAATGGGAAGAATTGCCTTTTAAATCTATTTGGCTAAAAAGTGGCCCCTCAGTTTGAACAGGCATGACGCTTCTGGTCCCAAACCCACATCCGTATATCTCTGCATGTGGTGCCAACCTCTCCATCTGAGAGGGCGAGCGCCAACAGCTCCCATGGCAGCAAACCCCTGAGGGCACTGCCACCCTCCCACCACCCTTCTCTTTTATTCCCGTCACCTCCTCCCACAGCAGACCCCTCCATCATACTGTCCCGTCTCTCACTCTCTGCTTGGTTACCATGGCCGGGCAGCTAGGAATGTTTACAGCTAGGGTCACATCATTCTCGTCTGCCCGTCACTTTCGCTCTCTTTTGTACCCCACCCCCGAAACACGCCGGCCACTGCGGGTAACTTTTGTCCTGCCCGCCCCGGGGTGGTCCGCACCAGCTTATGAGGCCAATGAAATGGTGCGACCGAACCCTGCCGTGGGGTCACAGGCTCGTCAATATGGCCAGTCTGAGACTCATACAGTGCTTTAATATAAACTCACAGTCCAATCACTGTCTGGCTAGACAGAGCCTCAAAGAGTTCACTGACACAGTGGGTGATGGCACTCGGGAGACGTCTCTCGCAGCTGATCTAAGCCCTCGCTTCTACAGGACGACAAAAAATAGCTTGCGAAAATCATCATAGTTATTTAAAAATTAAAATTATGGCCTAAAGTTGCTTTTTAAATAAGTACTGTATAATGAATTTAGCAAACAAGCACAGTGTTTTGCTTTGCAACTGCTTGCAACAATTAAGGTGTTCAAAGGCTGATTATTTGTTCGTTTTCATATGAACACCATTTTACGATGTTAAAACGAAGCAACTTGAACATCAAATGAAAAAAGAAACAAACAGAACAAAAGGGAACTGAAACAAAAGCGACTGTTCGAGAGTGTTGGTGTGTTACAAACAAAAATACTATGGCAAAAAACAAAAAATATTTTTGTTATACTAAAAACCGAACCTCAAGTTTACAAAACTGCAAATAAACTGCCTTAGAGCATAAAACAAAACCAAAAATTCACACTACAAATGGTATATTTTATATATATTCATTATATTTCATATATGTTCATGTGCACTGTGTATATTTTGTATATTTATTATGTATATATAAATACACACACATGCATGTATATATATATATATATATATATATATATATATATATATATATATATATAAGAAAAATGTTGTTTATATATTAAATATATTTATATATAATTTAAATTATATGAATATAAATACATGTAAATATTTTCAAAATGTATACTGTATGTGTGTGTATTAATATATACATAATAAAAATACACAGTACACACACATATATTATGTAAACAAAAACTTTTATTTTGGATGCGATTAATCAAGATTTTTTAACTTATAATTATTATGAAAACTACATGTGAACCCAATTTAAAAAACTACAACTAAACAGCAATAAAGCCAAAAAGAAAAAAGAAAAAAAGAAAAAAAATTGTTTTTTTTTCTCCAAACTATAACAAGTTGTCAACAAACATAAGAACAGATAAGTAGAGGTAGCAATCTTAAGTATAGATAGATAAACAAATAGAAAGCCTGAACCTTAGGCACCACCTGAGCTCGAAAGAAGAAGAGGAAAAGGTGATAGAGAGAAGGACAGAGAGAGAGAGAGAAAGAGAGAGAAGGGGAGGCAGAGGCGGGCAGGAGTAATAAATAAATACAAACAATAAATAATAACAACCCCCCCCCCGCTCCCCTCCCAGCCGGCCTGACAAACACCTGCCTCCATTCTACTGGGGGATGCGTGTCTTGCGGCCTGCGACACAGTCAATAAATCGATGGGAGGCTGCTGCAGGCCTCTGGACATATCACACACACACACACACAACCTCTCTCTGATCCAATCCAGTCTTGAGTGTTTCTCTATGAGCGTGGTATCGTCTCAGCTGTGTGTGTGTGTGTTATAGCTGCGTTTACGGAGGTAACTGATGCTCTTTTTTTTGTCTGTTTGTGCAAGTGCAGGTGGCGGTACAGGCTGTATTTGTCATTGTAGATATGTGTGTGTGTGACGATTAAGGTTACAGGCGGCATTTCAGGTGCATTAGCATTTACACGACTGCAAAAAACAAACACAAGTTCATTTACATTAACAGGGTGATCCTGATGTCCATTTATGAATATATTAATAGTAGTGGTTGTGCGATATGAGTTTTAAATGCCTTATGCACAAACTACAGAGTAGTTTAATATCTATGTTTGATCATTTGATACCTACTTAATATGAAAAGGTTTGCGTGAAATTTGTGTTCATGCTGTTTTAGTTGTAAAATAAATGCTAGCAGGTTTGAAATCTAATATCTAATGCAATTACACTCATAAATGTTAGGTAAGGCTCAAGTGTCTAAATATTTTTTAACATGAAACTTAAATGAACGTTTACACAACATTTACTCAACATTTAACACTATAATACAGAACTGACCAGTGTTGGGAAGATTACTTTGGTAATGTAATAGGTTACAGATTACAAGTTACCCTATTTAAAATGTAATAAGTAGTGTAACTATTTCAATTACGTTGTTAAAGTATTGTAACTGATTACATTTGATTACTTTTTGATTACTTTTCAAAATTTCTGTTAATCAACTCTCAGAAGATTTCAGCAGCAATGTGGATTGGCAGACGTGGTGCACTGCCAATTCAAACGAGAACCAATAAAAAGCATCAGAATAGCATTGCTTTACATAAACTTAAAATGGCAAGAGGCATCGAGCACATCAAAAACAGACAAAGCAACATATTAATATTATTAATATCCTAGATTTTTACAGAAAATATTCAGACGTTACCCCCTTTGTAATCGTTAACATTTTCATAAGTAACTGTAATTTAATTACACATTTTGTCTTCGTAACTGTGATGGATTACCGTTACATTTATTTTGTAATTAAATTATGTAACGCCGTTACATGTAACTAGTTACTCCCCAACACTGGAACTGATTTAGGAACTAGCATGAGGAGAGCTAAAGTGACTAGCTTTTGCCACTTGCTAATTCTATTCTGTATCACAAAACATTTATGCTTGAGTAAATGTTGAGTAAACATTGCATAAATGTTCACTGAAGTTTAAGAACAGCCAAATGTCGTAACAAGTCATTTCAAATTGTATTAAAGGGATTGTTCCCCAAAAATGAATGCTGATAACGAACCTAATGTTGTTAACGGTAGCCATTGACTTATATAGTATTTTTTTTTTTTTTTTTTTTTTTTTACATACTATGAAAGTCAATGGCTACCAATCAAGCATTTAGTTACCAACATTCTTAAAACTATCATCTTTTGTGTTCAACAGAGGACAGAAACTCTTTTTGGTAACAATTACTAACAATTTTGGTAATCAAGTAATCTAATGATTATTTTTACAATTGAGTAATCTGATATTTTTAAGTAATAAAAATAGACCTAAGTGAAAAACAGGCTTTAGTAGGCTATGACTACATTTATATATATTAAACTAACGATGAGACAATAATAATTAGTTTGAATAAAGTATCAAAACCAAGTAATCACATGGTTTTATTGAACAACACTGTTAAAATACATAAAGTAATATGCCTATACTACATAATATGAACATAACCAACTTAAGTAATGTTACATTAAGTATTATAAGTTTATAACAAATACCTGCAGATGGCGCCGGCAGCCTGGTGATGTTTCATTTTACAGCGTGATTTAATGACGTTTAAATCCATATAATTTTAATATTTGGTCACATACAAACTCAGAGCGAGGATTTAAACTTTTATTTTGAAATCGCGATGTACAACAAATCACATATAGAAATATATTGATGTATTCTCCTGTTCTGGCATGGGTTTCTAAAAGATTTACTTTATAAATCTAGTGAGATAATGCAGTTTTCCCAGATGAATAAACTCACAGTATTACGCAGAGGAAGAGTTTGTGGATGGAGCTGCTGAGATGCAGACTCGGTCCGCGCTTGTAAATGATAGCGCAACACAATATACGCGTTACCAAATGAAACCCAAACAAACAGCACATGCAATAAAAGACCGAACAATATAATGCAAGCACCATCAAAGGTGTTACCACAAACTCAACTTTATACTGATATCGCAAGACCGCTTTTCACCTCAAGGAGTAATATCGCGAGATTGCGAGCGCTCCGGGCAGCCGGGTGAAGTAGCTCTGTATTTAGACACGCTGCGTCAATTTAGCGAGAAAAGATTTAACACCAATTTCATATTTACTGCCTTTTAAACGTTCAAGTACTTTTCAAGTATCTTTTCATAAATATGGCTGTTTTCAAGGGTTTTCCAGGACTTAAATTTCAAAAAGTCAAATTCAAGTACTTCAAGCACTTCAAGCACCTTGTACGAACCCTGTTTTAAGCATGAGAACAGCTAAAACGTCTAGCATTTTCTTGTGCCACTTGCTACTGTAAGTCATTACAAATTGTTTACGCTTGAGTAAACGTTGAATAAACGTTGCGTAAATGTTCCCTGAAGATTAACAGCTTGTTTTATCAGTGATTGGCTGATCTGGACAACCTCAAAGTGGCCAAATGTTGTAACAGCCATGTCAAATTATAAATTGTACCATATGACAATTAATCTGTAGCACGCAAGCGATTGTAGTTGTATTTGTGGGTATAAATCAAGATTGCGGCCACCGTGCCATTGAATCCGAATCTGAACATGCCAATTACACACAATAAATCAGCTATGAGCTCTCACAGTGAGCGAGGGAGTTATATGAGCTGGCATAACAGTGCTGAAAGCCTATTATGACAGACAACAAGCACTCTTGATGGACTTTCAGGGATTCGGCGGATCTGTGC
>CM077231.1:9156167-9286167 GCA_039654775.1 Spinibarbus caldwelli
CACAGAACTCAAAAGAAGATACTGAAGAACAGCAGTGGAACAACATTGATTTTAATTGTGAGGACGAAAGGTTTCCTTTGGGTTTCTCAGAAATTAAGGCATACAGTTTTGGAACGACATTAGTGTGAGAAGATATTTTGAAGATGTTTTTGTACATATCAGTCCCTCCAGGATTTCGCGGCACTTTTTTCTGATTTTTGCGGCCTAAAATGACTGATTTTGCTGCGGCTTTTCTCAAAATTTGCGGTGATATTTGCGGCATTTCTTATTGTTTTGCAGTGAAAATGTACCACAGACAACATTCTTCTAACATTATGACTTTTCTGACTTCGAGAACCATATGCTCCAGACTAATATTTGAGGACACCAGCACAAGTGCCATTAAGTTCTACAGAAGGTGGCACTAGCACCTGACAGTAAAGCATTCATAATGTCTAAATATAATTTAATAAATACAAAAAAATATATATACTAGGGAGTGGAAATGGCTAATAATATATAAGTCTCTGCAGCCATATAGTGGTAATTTAATGTCTTTTTTATTTTTAAATAAGTGTTTGCTTTCCTACATTATGAAACTTAGTTTTATAAATAGAGGCAACATGAAGAATGAACAAATAATGTCATCACATTAAAAATAACTTTCAAATTTGGTTACTTAAAGCTTTGAAGTGCTGGGAAAAGTTGTGTGAAGCATTTAAAAACAATTGAAGACATTAGACCATTTCTGCCACAAGTTGTTCCTGTAGTTATGTTAAATCCATGGTGAATGGTGGAGATTTGTGTTTACTGAAAGATGTTTTTCCTGGTTTCCACATCAGTGGCGTTTGTTCTGATATCCGTAGCTTTAACAGAATTCTGCGCCGAATTTGAATGCTTCTCACAATATTTGACAGAGATGTTACTGATTCTGCGGTGAATTCGACTACTTTCTTCACTGTATCTCCCAGCGCTGTGTATAACGGTGTCACGTGATCGAGGCCCGAGCAGATAAACGGTCTGCGCCGCGTAGCGCGGATTCGTTCCGCTTTCGGTTCGTTTGTCCAATGCAGCTCTAGTAAATTGGTCATGATGAGAACGCAAGGCGGTTCATTCCATTTTTGTAATTAAGAAACAACCTTTCTTTGACCGAATGCGCGTTGCGATGACGTCACGGGACACGTCTAAGCCCAAAATCTGCAGAAAATTTGTGGCAATATGAAAATTTGCTAGCTGTTGCGAAAATTGCGGAGTTTGCTTGATTTTGCGATAAATTCAGCGATCGCAGAATCGCGAAATCCTTAAGGGATTGACATATAATGAAAGTCAATGGGGTCCAAAACAACAACAATGAAACAACACTGACATTAATTGTAAGGACGAAAGGTTTAATTTGGGTTTCTCAAAAATTAAGTCATACAGGTTTGGAACAAGATGGTGAGAAGAAATTTTGAAGATATTTCAACTTTTTTTATGCATATAATGAAAGTCAATGGGGTCCAAAATAACACTGGAGCAACATTGACTTTAACTGCAAGCACAAAATGTTTCTTTTGGGTTTCTCAGAAAGAATATCATACAGGTCTGGAACAATGTGTGGGTGAGTTAAAAATCGGCACTTTTCACATTTCCGGTGCTCTGAGAAGCAGAAGCCACCATACAGTAGTTTGGTAAACTTCTATAGTGGTGAACAGAAACTATGACAAATAGATTTTTTGCGTTCTAATTCGCACCAACAGCAAAACAAAAATCCACGATAGTGTTTCTATGATATTCCAAAGGAAATTATGTTGCTCCCTCAGCTGTTGGATTAGAAATATTTTCTACAGCAGTGTTAACCAGTGTTTTCTGTAATTTAACGCCAATGTAATAAATGACAAAGTATGGTGTGTGCATTAAATGTTACTTTAAAAAATAAAAATACATAAAAAAAAAGATTTACATTGTTAATACACAAGAAACACAAGCACAGTCTCAAAGGTTTCAAGATCAAATTTCTGAATGAATTCATTCCTTAAAGCCATTCCGACATACTACACAGGCTGCACTGTTATCCCACACGGCCATGTCGTTGTTCAAATCAAATTAGAAATGGCATCTACTCCAACTCAGAAGGTCCGTGACAGCGCACACTCACACACAATGCATGCACCTGTTCGTAACAATGGGTAGGCACCGCAACAACCAGCTGTTCAGTCAACAACACTTGAAAAGCGCACAAGCACCGACGGAGAGCAAAAGAGCGCGGTACTTGGTACCATAATGGGCGCCAGATCCTTCTTTTATCCAGCGTCATTAAGAGCGATGCGACTAATAAAATGTCTCGGTGACGCATCGGTCCTCGGCTCTCTCGCACCTTGCTGGCAGGCCTTCGGAGCGCTCTGGGACTGACAGTCCTTTAATGGATCGAACCTTATCAAGTATTTAATTGTAACCGGCACAATCTAATTAGGCGGCTCTTAATAGAGGTAATATTCAGTTATTGGTTATTAGTATGATGCCTGGGATGTGCGGCAGCGCGGGGTCTTTAAGCCTTGATGTATCGCAGCGGAGTTAATAAGACTCCGCACTCACCCTCTCCAATCTCTCGCTCTCTTTCAGGAGAGATGGTAAGCTGATACTACATAAACATTGTTAAAACCACAGCCCCCTGCTGCAGTAATTCACTTAGCTCTGGCCTTGATTTATGGCTCTGTCAATAGAGGGTGACTGGAAACTCTGGACGCTGGGGCTGCGATGTAGCCATTGTATTTACAGTAATAATGGAATGGACGACTCCCTCCTGCCCTTCTTTCGGTTCTCCGTCTTACCTTTCCCGACGCCGTCTTTTCACGGCCCGGCTCTTTCTGTTGGGGGTAGGACGCAAACTTATGAAGGAGATGCGAAGACACGCACACCGTGTCTTTACTGTCCCTGGCGGATTGGATTAGCCCGAGGCGCTGCCGCAGAGACCGAACCCCGCTGAGACACACCCTTTACAAGGCTGAGTCAGGATTTGAGTGGACGACACTCTCGCACTTAGCAAAAATGCTAACAAACACACACACATTCAGAACCAGCATACACAAAAACTGCTAGCCAAGTAATCTCGCCAAAGTAATTAGCAATAAAAGTATTCTGAAGGGTTTTTTTACTTTGTCAATAATAACGGAGATGAAAAATGTGCAAAAAACTGAAAAAAATGTCTGCATACTGATCTGAAAATGTGAAGAGTATGTGCTAATATACACATTTAAAAGAATATATGTCATCATTTTTATGAAGATGTGACCACAAGAAAAGAAAACACAGCATGATAATAATGTTTTTGAGGAACTCAAAAGGAGTTTGAAGAGAAATATTAATTTATTAGAATTAATAATATTTAAGAAAAAAAAAAAAAAATATATATATATATATAAAATTTATAATATTTATAAAATGTGATGGCAAGAAAAATAAAATCTATCTATCTATCTATCTATCTATCTATCTATCTATCTATCTATCTATCTATCTATCTATCTTTTGTTTAATTTTCATCAACTAAAATGTTATTTTTGTTGACTAGAATCAGTAAAACACACAAAAATGAATTAATATGACATGACAAAATGCTGGCTAAATTATATTATTCATAAGCCAGACAAGAACTTGGAAACCCACTGGCCCAGAGATGGCATTAAACGGCCTTTTCCATGAAATTCACGGACGCTAGCTGCAATCCAAGAGCTGACTTAATGAAACACTTGAGCAGCATATGGTTTCTGCTCCGTTATTCTAAGAAGTGGATCCAATTGGCATTGCCACATCTATCTGGAGGCAACATGTTGAGACTGGACTGCTTTCGTGACGTTTCTCCTCGCCAAACAAAATTTTTCAAATGTCGTCAATCATTCGCCCTCGCGAGGACAAACGCTTACCTGTTCTGCCTTTAAATCATCACGGAGTTGGTTTTCTAGAGCCAAACGAACCGTACATCAGCGTTACAGGTTTGGTAACCAGCTTACATCAGCTACAGCGAAACCTACCATCTCAATTATGCAAATTGCCCCAGTCAATTAGCGCGGAGAGAAAAAAAAAAACACTTTTTTTCTTCTTCACTCGCTGACAGAATCTAAGTGTTGTGGAATGATATCCAATTACTTAAATGGCTTGCTCCCATGTCATGTTCTTATTCATTTAATGGTGGTTATTTGGACGGAAAATTGCAAGTAAACAAAGTTTGACCGTGTCTCGAGTTGTCAAAGCCACTGGACGACATAATTCACTCTCAACTCTTCCGTTTTCAACGTTCCTCGTTCCGCTAAATGCAAGAGACACCGTCTCCTGTGCCTTAATATTCATGTAGCGCATGGGGAAAACCCCACTGATGTGCTGAAAGAGGCTTCATGAATTAAAAAGGGGTGGTGATGAGGCTAATACCAGAACACAAGCATGAGAGCGAGAACAGAGAGCAGCCGTGTCTTCACTATAGACACCAGGAGATCATGGGAGCCCCAGGAGAAGAGTCTGATCCTTAGAAATGACTTCTCTTTGTGCTTTATTAACCAGTGGGCTGTTCTCACAAGTGTGACGCCACCATGTTCGAGAACACGCGGCATCAAATGGTGTTAACGGTTAAAGAGAACCTGCGGCGCAAAACTCAGCCTTGTTGCGGCTAAATGTTTAAGCTCTGCACCATTAAACTTAGTTGAAATATCACCCTAGGTGTAAACTAAATATTTACAGAAGCCTCTGACTCTGAGTAACAGCAGAAAAAAATGGCAGACTGACTATGTGAATAACTGACTGGAGCCATTCTTCAGGACAAACATGTTACTCGTGCATGTCAGGATTCAATAGAAACAAAAACTTCAAATATTAAATTATTATAGTTTGTACTTGTCTCAATTATTTTATTATATATAATGTTTTATTATTTATTTATTTAGTTCATTATTAATAATACACATTTTATGTACTATTTATTTAATAGATTAATTTATATGCATGAATGAATGTATTTAAATATATTCACTGACTGCAACAAGATAAATATATATATATATATATATATATATATATATATATATATATATATATATATATATATTATGTATGTGTTACGTAAATTTGTGTAGTCTGTAGTATTTGTTTTATTTAATTGTAAATACTATTTGTTTTATTCTTTATTATTATTCATTATTCTATTACTAATGTCAGGATTCAATACAAACAAAAAATAAAATTTTAAATTATAGTTCGTACTTGTTTCAATTATTTTATTATATATGATGTTTTATTCTTTATTTTTTAAATTATTATTATTATTATTATTTAAAATTACTTATTTTATTTGTTCTTTATTAATAATACATATTTAATTAACTATTTATTTAATAAATTAATGCATGTGTAGGAATGTATTTAAATATTTATACAATTATTTATACTCACATATTTAAATGTACTAATTATTTGAAATTTAGTACAGTTGAACATGAAGCAATAATACAGTTATACAGTTACATTACCATAGCTGTGTGAGGCTAAATAATAATAATAATAATAACAATAATAAAAACTGATTGCAACAAGACATTTTATTTTATTTATTTGTTAATTATTAATTATACATATTTAATTAACTATTTATTTAATAAATTAATGCATGTGAATTAATGCAAATATATATGTATTTATATATATATATATATATATATATATATATCTCCAAAAGTTATGTAAATTTGTGTAGTCTGTAGTATTAGTTGTATTTAATTTTAAATTATATTATTTATTTGATTATTTATTATGTATTGTTTAAATACTTAGCCAATTTATTAAACTATTTAATTTATAAGTATATAACTATACATAATTATTTTAGTAATTTACATTGAGTAGTTACATGAGGCATAAATAAATAAATAAATAAATAAATAAATAAATAAATAAAAACTGTAACAAGATAACTGATATGCACAACTTTTCAATACAAATTTCTAGACTTCTTATTATATGCAACCAAATTAAGAACAACTTGTAGTCACTAAGTTCCAAGTGTGTAATTGATATTTAAAAAATTCCTTGAATTTAAAAAAAGCCAAACTGGCTGGTACAGACTTAGTCTGGTCTTTGGTCTGTAATTTAAAAGAGTTTGAAGTACCTGTTTGACCTCTACATTTCTATTACTAAATGTCACTGACGGCAAAGAGGCACAGGCCGGTCGCAGAGGTAGTAGGTGGCCCTAAAAGTTAGTCTGAGGGGGGTCCAGCGGACACATGCCTTCCAAAGCAAATATGGAAATGATAATTAATCGCTGGAAAGGAGGCAGACTCCAGCAGCTGGTTGAGCAAGGCTCCTCTGTTGCCATTGTGCCGCCACCCGCGCATAATAGAAAAGGCTCCGGATTAGTTCCACTTTGCAAATCGTGTTGGTTCACTGATCTTTTTTTTTTTTTTTCTCCCCACTTTCCGCAACCTTTTTTTCCCCACTGGCCCACTGCTGCCAACTTTCATTGAATGGTGGATTATCAAAATAATAACTAAGGTGATAATAAAGGCTATTTTTTTTATGCGATAGGCAACAGGTCTCCACTTCACCCAGTTTGAATAAGGAGGGAAGAGCAAGTGTTATGAAGTGGCACGGTCAATTGAAAGGGAGGACAGATTTAGGCGGTTTTAAATATTCTTCAATGGTTTAAATATTCTTCAAAAATATGCTTCAATGGAAAAAGAAGTTTTCCGGCTGCCCCACCTAACTGAGTTTGACTAATGTCTCCAAAAAGGGGGAGGCACATTAAATCAATCATAGATTCCTGGATTTAGCTTTTAAGAAGTACTCTTAAAGGGGGGACATGCCTCGCCCCGTATGCATATTAAATCCATTTTGCGCCTCGTGTCCACGTGGGCATAAAATATTCACATGACCGCGATACCACTTCCAAGTGTGATTTAATACTAATAGTCTCACAAATTAAGTTGTGGTTTCCACTTCAACATATTCAAAGTAACTCATGCTGGAAACAGGCCCTTCGGCCTAATTCTGTGAACCGTTTGGCTTTACATCCAGCAAATGAAGAATATTAATAACTGAGAAAAAGCAAAAACAGGTAAATTTCCACACAAAACTTTACTTTTGCATAGAGGTTGTTGAATACTGGACAAAATGTGCTTTGAATGTGCAATGGAAAACCAAGAACAAGCCAACAGGCCGTAAATTCAGGAGTTTATTTTCATCAACCACACGAAGGCAACAATATGTAGCCGCTCACTGCGCGTCTTTGGGTTTGATTAAAAACCGTCCTTATCTATCACAGCCAGTGACAATACGCTCGTGATAACCTAATCCAGGCCTCCGTCTGATAAAGCCTCGTTCGCTGGGAAAACCAAGCCATGTGTAAGTCACACTCAGAGATCTGGTTAAGCGTTTACATTAAACGCATGTAAATAAGCAGTCAGACGAGGCAATACACACTGCGGGTTGCACTCGTAAAGTGACCGCACTCACGTCCTTAGCGTATTTGTCAACAACTGTCCGACTGTAACAAGCTACAAATATAACTCTCTCTCACTTTTACCCACACTCCCTCAAGCCCAGTTCACACTGACAGCAAAAATATTGTCGAGAAAAACAAAACAAAACAAAATACAAAACAAAACAAAATAAAACAACAAAACACAAAAAATGAGTATTTTAAACTAGCTCTTTTTAGTAAATCAAAAACATACAGCGCAATCAGTGAAGTCCAACTCACGAACAAATAAATAATATAATAGAAGTACTTTAAGTGAATCAAAACATGCAAACATCGCTTACTGAGTTACTTTTCTTACTTTAGTAGAAGTTAATTAAGTTACTGTAGTAAAAGTTACTTAAGTTAGTCAATTATACAAGTTATCATTAATTTCCATGATGGAATATCATATAAAATAATTTAAGTAAGCAAGCAAGTAAATAAATAAATAAATAAAAAGATCTATAAAAAAAAAAAAAACACTTTGTAAACCAATTGAAGTACACTTTAACTCACATTGCTTATTGTAACAATTATAATTATATATATATATATATATACACACACACACACACACACACACATACAGTAATATATATGTAAATTTATAATACATGTGAACGTCATAATTTTTTTATAATTACACATTAGTAAAACAATAGTTTTAGACAAGAAATAAACTTATAAGTTTAAATAAAACTTCACAGAGCAGTTTTTTATTGTGCTGATTATAAAATTAAATAAATAAATAAATAGCAACTGAACCTCAAATTTTGGGCTTTGTTGCTAATTTTTAAAATGAATGATTTTGAAATGTACCTAGGATCGCTGTATAATCAGTCCCTCCAGGATTTCGCGATTCTGCAATCACTGAATTTATCGCAAAGTCAAGCAAACTCCGCAATTTTTGCAAGAGCTCGCAAATTTTCGTAATTACCACAAATTTTCCGCAGATTTTGGGCTTAGACGCATCCTGTGATGTCATCGCAATGCGCATTCAGTCAAAGAAAGGTTGTTTCTTAATTACAAAAATGGAATGAAGCTCTGCGTTCTCATCATGACCGATTTACTAGAGCTGCATTGGACAAACGAACCGAAAGCGGAACTAATCTGCGCTACGCGGCGCAGACCGTTTATCTGCTCGGGCTGGAGCTGCGGGCTGCTCTCGATCATGCGACACCGTTATACACAGCGCTGGGAGATACAGTGAAGAAAGTACTCGAATTCACCGCAGAATCGGTAACATCTCGGTCAAATCTTGTGAGAAGCAATCAAATTCGGCACAGAATTCTGTTAAAGCTACGGATATCAGAACAAACGCCACTGATGTGGAAACCAGAAAAACACCTTTCAGTAAACACAAATCTCCACCATTCACCATGGATTTAACATAACTACAGGAACAACTTGTGGCAGAAATGGTCTAATGTCTACAATTGTTTTTAAATGCTTCACATAACTTTTACCAGCACTTCAAAGCTTTAAGTAACCAAATTTGGAAGTTATTTTTAATGTGACGACATTATTTGTTCATCCTTCATGTTGCCTCCATTTATAAAACTAAGTTTCATAATGTAGGAAAGCAAACACTTATTTAAAAATAAAAAAAGACATTAAATTACCACTATATGGCTGCAGAGACTTATAAGCTTATTAGCCATTTCCACTCCCTAATATACATATTTTTGTATTTATTAAATTATATTTAGACATTATGAATGACAGTGATAAAAGTTAATTTTATCTGCATCTCAACTACCCAGACAGCACAAGTAAATCTGTAAGACGTCTGCTAAAGATCTGGGAAACATCTGTCTAATCTGATAAACGTCTCAGAAGCAGTTTTACATGCATTCTAATAAATCTCTATTTGACATCTGACAGGAAACGTCTTGGAGACGTATTGCAGATGAGCAAATACCCTAAAAAATACATCTTGCATATGTAAATGCAGACATCAAATAGACATCTCCGAGATGTACATGTGCGATTAGGGTGAGAGCTTTACTGTCAGGTGCTGGTGCCACCTTCTGTATAACTTAATGGCACTTATGCTGGTGTCCTCAAATATTAGTCTGGAGCCCTATGGTTCTCGAAGTCAGAAAAGTCATAACAATGTTAAAAGAATGTTGTCTGTGGTACATTTTCACTGCAAAACAATAAGAAATGCCACAAATATCACCGCAAATTTTGAGAAAAGCCACAGCAAAATCAGTCATTTTAGGCCGCAAAAATCAGAAAAAAGTGCCGTGAATTCCTGGAGGGACTGTATAATTTATAGCATTAGCTGAGAAACGTTGTAATTGAAATATAAAATATACCTAAATGAATCGGAATCAAATCTGAATCAAACGGAATCAGAACTGAATTTGAATTGAATCAGAATCAAATCAGAATCAAATCAAATTAAGAGCTTATAAACTTAAAAAAAAAAAAAAAAATCCCAGTCCATATCCACATCGTGTTCCTGCTCATTTGCATAAAGTTGAACTCTACTCAAATTCGCATCACGTCCGGATGCTTTGACACTACAAATTGCTGTCAATGTGAACGCCCCTTCATACAGAGTCCATGCAGACTTCAGGTTCCTGCTCGTCCGGTCTAGTGTTACAAGGGGATAGTGTGGGGTGTGAAGGAAACTGGGATTTAAAGGATTGTGGAAGAACTGCTGGCTGGGATTAGGGGCTTGGGGAAGAAGAGTGGTGCAGTTTGAGGAGAGTGGGGTGTTGGGACCTCACCTCTGGGTCCTGTAATGACAGGTCGATGATGGTGTGTGAATGCCGTTCGAGGGGAAGCGGTCTGCGAAGGCACAGGGCTGCTGAAACCAGACTTCTCTGACTTCTTTAATGTGGTAGGCGATGGCATCCCTGGCAAGAATGATTGATAAGTGCAATTTAATAACGCAAGGTCATGGAGATACAGGCTGGCGCAAAGGAGAGAGAGTGGATAGGAGGGTTGGGGTGGTTTGTTTGGGTGGGTGGGTGAGTGGATGGGGGTCAAGACAGCAGTGGAGACTGTGAGGCCCAGCTGGTGGCACAGGATACACTACATGGGGCCGAATGGTGACTCTCTCCCAGTGGAACGCAAGGTCACGTGAGTATGTAGTGTATTGATGTCTTGACCAGACATGTGCACTAGACATGACCTCATGACCTTTCTCACAATAAAAGTAAGTGTTATTCATCTTCTGTGTAAGTTTGTGCAAGTAAAAATAAGTCTAATCAGACTTTCGAGGGCAAGCTTAAAGAAGTATTCAGGGTTCAGTTCAAGCTCACTTGACAGCACAGTGTTGATTACCACTAATAAATAATTTCCAGTTGTCCCTAGTTTTCAAAAATCTGGGCTACAGTGAGGCACTTACATTGGAAGTAAAAGGAGCTAAATTGTAATTAAGATGCTCAATGTAATGAAATGTAAACAATGTATTATCATGATTTTAGTGTGGAAAAAAACAGTAACTGTGAAAATGTGTTAAACCCATAAAATGTAGGTAAAAATGATTTAAAGAGCATTAAAGCTGTAATAATATACAAGTTTTAACAGAAGAATTAATGTGGGTATTTTTTTTTAAAGAAAACAAGGGACGAGTCAAAATATTTCTTGTGGTGATCAACATTATGCCACAAATACTGTCAGTTCAGTACAGAACCCCTAAAGAGGCATGGTGATGGGAAAAAAATAATACTTATATTGTTATGCTTTTGTGTTCTCTCGCAAAACCTTTGAGTTCCCCCCGGAAACTTTGTGGTGACTCGCAAAACATTTGTGTTCTGTGATAAACTATGCATTTGCTTGCAAAACTTTTGTTTTTTCCCCAAAAAAACTTTGCGTTTGTTCACAAAATTTTGCCATTTCCCCGAGAAACTTTGCATTCGTTCACAAAACTTTGCCGTCTCCCAGTGAAACTTTGTTCATTCGCAAAACTTTGCCGTTTCCCAGAGAAACTTTGTGTTTGATCATAAAACTTTGCTGTTTCCCCAAGAAACTTAGCGTTTGTTCACAAAACTTTGCTATTTCCACAAGAAACTTTACGTTTCCCAAAGAAACTTTGCGTTTGTTCGCAAAACTTTGCTGTTTCCCCCAAGAAACTTTGCGTTTGTTCGCAAAACTTTGCTGTTTCCCCATGAAACTTTGCGTTTGTTTGCAAAACTTTGCTGTTTCCCCAAGAAACTTTGCTGTTTCCCCAAGAAACTTTGCTGTTTCCCCAAGAAACATTGCTGTTTCCCCAAGAAACTTTGCTGTTTCCCCATGAAACTTTGCTGTTTCCCCAAGAAACTTTGCTGTTTCCCCAAGAAACTTTGCGTTTCCCCATGAAACTTTGCTGTTTCCCCATGAAACTTTGCTGTTTCCCCAAGAAACTTTGCTGTTTCCCCAAGAAACTGCGTTTCCCCAAGAAACTTTGCTGTTTCCACAAGAAACTTTGCGTTTCCCAAAGAAACTTTGCGTTTGTTTGCAAAACTTTGCTGTTCCCCCAAGAAACTTTGCATTTGTTCACAAAACTTTGCTGTTTTCCCATGAAACTTTGCGTTTGTTTGCAAAACTTTGCTGTTTCCCCAAGAAACTTTGCTTTTTTCCCCATGAAACTTTGCTGTTTCCCCATGAAACTTTGCTGTTTCCCCAAGAAACTTTGCATTTGTTCGCAAAACTTTGCTGTTCCCCCAAGAAACGTTGCGTTTGTTCACAAAACTTTGCTGTTCCCCCAACAAGCTTTGCGTTTGTTCGCAAAACTTTGCTGTTTCCCCATGAAACTTTGCGTTTCCCCAAGAAATTCTGTTTGTTTGCAAAACTTTGCTGTTTCTCCAAGAAACTTTGCATTTGTGTGCAAAACTTTGCATTTCCCCAAGAAAATTTGTGTTTGTTCGCAAAACTTTCATGTTTCCCCATGAAACTTTGCGTTTCCCCAAGAAACTTTGCTAAACTTTGCTGTGTCACTGAGAAACTTTGTCTTTATTCACAAAACTTTGCTTTTCCTCGCAAAACTTTTGCATTCCTCTGAGAAACGTCACATTTGTTAACAAATATTCATTTTTTTTCCATCACCATGTCTCCTTAAGGGCTGTGTAGTTGAGGGTAGCTTTGAACCCGTACTATTCCTTTAAAGGACTAAAAGTCTTTCCCATTTCCGATTTTTAAAAAGTTGGTTCAAATTAGTGGCAATGAGTGCGAGGTTAGTTGTTAATGGTAAAAAAAAAAAATGGCACCTAAAAATGTGAAAACAAAACCATAAGGCCGTTTTTAAAGTATCTTATGCACCTTTCCCATGGGCTAGCAGGATGAAATGATGGAGCGATGAGCGAAACAGGATGTGGTGGAGAAAAAGAAAGAGAAAGCTGAACAGACATGGAGGGAAGAGGAGTTAGGGATGCAAAGCATACAGCATTCACATTCACAGTCTGCCAGACGGCTGTGCTTTGGCAGGGGTTAATGCAAGCAACAGTTCAGATGCACAGGCTAACATGAGCTAACTGAGAATGACTGAAGTCTGTTAGTGCATGCTCAGCCGCGTTAGTTCATCTCCTCCCTCCGGCATACTGCCTCGCTTCACTCTACCTCTCGCTCCGGGGTAAAAATAGACAGACGTGAGGGAAACCCATGGCCGATTAGCCGCTTGAGGTTAGGAATGCAAATTGATAAGAATGAACTGCAAACAGAAGGGGCAATTAGGAGGCACTGCTGGCCCATTTGTCACCTGGTCAAAGCATTTAGTCCATTCTTCTGCACTGGGACAGGATATAAGCTCTGGTCTCATGTCTTATTTCTCCCCGAGAGCAGTCCACTCACACCCCCACCACCCCCGGAGGAACAAGTTCATCCAGACGCTAGCAAATGACTTTAACCAGTGCAATTCAATCATGTGTGGCTAAAGCTGTATTAATGGTTTTAGCCGGTGGCCCTCACTCTCCTCACGCTGTCCACACATCTCATTCTTATTACATAGCAGCACTGCACACCAGTGGTCGCCCCCCCACAGCCTCCGATCCTATACAGAGGCCACCGCACTTATTATGAGCCAATTATAGTTAAATGAGTCTATCTAGAGCGATTTTACATCAAATGTACTGTGTTTATGCAGTGTATTTGATGTCAGAAAGAAGTAGACTAAAGTTTTAGATACGGCATTCCATTACAGAATTGTGAAATGGCAAAATTGTTAAGTTCAAATGTTTATCGAGCTGTTTAAAATTTAATACTGATCCACTTGCTAGTGCCCAGCAGATTTACACTTTCTCAATGAGAAATATATATAAAAATTATATAATATATAAAAAAACCCAAAAAATTAAGGATGAAAAAAAAAAAAATAGATTTGAGGGACAGACACTCCAAATATTATTATTTAAACTAATTATTAATATTAATACTATTTATATTATTAAATGTATTCTGTTCTGCATTATTATTACTATTTTACAAATGTAAAATATTGCAGCACAGAATATCCTTAATATGCATAATGTTAATATTTATTAATAAAAATATTATAGTTATTTTCCATTAATAATTAATAATAATTAATAATAATAATAATAATAATAACTATTATTAAATTATTATTATTCAATTTTCAAAATTAAAATATTGCAGCATAGAATATCCTAAATAAAACAACATTAATGTTAATAATAAATAATGTTTGAGTGCCATTTCCATTAATAATACTAATAAAAAAATATTATTAAATTGAATAATAATAATAATAATAATAATAATAATAATAATAATAATAATAATAACCACACACAGCTCAAGATGTTCCACTATCAACAAGATATATTGCAGTTATCTGGTTTATATCTAACTTATTTTTAAATATGGTAAGGTAAAATGTGCAGGTGAATGTGTTTTGGTGCATTTTTTTGTGTGCATGTGAGTGATTAGAAGTCATCCTTGGTTTCTCCAGCCCTCGCAGACTCCTTCCCCTTTCAGGCGCAAGAAAGAGAGAGAAAACAAGATGGAAAGAAGGACAGCATCTCTTCCCAGCATCAATTACTATTAGAGATTGGCTTTGTAATTTAAAAGGGTCACTTTAGGTCATGGAAAGGTCAACTAAGAGGTCAATGAAACCAGGAAGAGATGGTTGCTACTCCAATACGAATATGATAAAAGATTTTAAGGAAGAAGCCATCAAGCACATTTAGCACAGCTTACCAATATTTTCCAGTCTTCATTCATCACACACACACACACACACACACACACACACACACACACACACACACACAGAGTGCAAAAATTCCCCATTCAGCTGTTCTCATTTTCTCCTCACACTCACAAGTTCAGCGCAGAATGCTTCAGAAGATCAATTTCAATGAGTACGCTGACAGCGGTGGAAGACAGAGCGGAGTGGAAACATACGGTGTCACTGGGACGGACTCATCAGATGGACATGGAGCCCAGAGTAACCCAAACACTACTCACCCGAGACCATGACATAGATGAGAGAGAGACGATGACAGAATAAACAGAAAGAAAGTGGTGGAAAAGGGAAGGGAGTGAAGGATAATAGGATGAGAAGACAAACATGGGGTTAAGTCACACACATACACACTCTCACTGTCACAGGCCTCTGGAAAGTATCAAAAGGACAATCGCAATACTGCAATATTAGCTATCACTAATGCTATTTCTTAAGTACATCAACACTTTGGATATCTTACTCATTAACTTATCAATATTTTACCTTATCTAAGTCACCTTGATAGCCTGTGTAGTTGAAGAGAATTGTTCAAGTTTAGCACCAAATTCAGCTTCATTAGCAGTTAGTTTTTTTAGCGTTCATTTTAACTTATCGATATTTTTGCTTATCTGAAGTCACTTTCATTGCCTGTCCATCATTTTGCAAATTCAGAGGGAAAATAAAGGCAATCAATTAAGTTTAACACCAAATTCAACTTCATTAACTGTTAGCTTGTCACATAAGAATGCTATTTAGTCAGCGTTAATTTTGACTTATCGTTATTTTAGCTCATCTGAAGTCACTTTGATAGCCTGCTTATCAAAAGTCATTTTAATTGCCTGTTCATCATTTTTTCAATTTCACAGGGCAGTTGAAACCAATCGATCAAGTTTAGCACCGAATTCAACATCATTAGCAGTTAGCATGTCGTGCAATAATGCTATTTTGTTTGTGTTAATTTTGAGTTATCTATAGATTTTAGTTCATCTGAAGTCACTTTCGTTGCCTGTCCATCATTTTGCGCATTCAGAGGGCAGTTAAAGCCAGTCAGTTAAGTTTAACAACAAATTCAACTTCATTATCAATTAACTTGTTGCACAAGATTGCTATTTTGTTAACGTTAATTTTGAAATAGTGATGTTTTAGTTATTCTGAAGTCACTTTGATTGCATGTCCATAATTTTTTCATGTTCACAGGGCATTTGAAGCCAATCAATTAAGTTTAGCACCAAATTCAACTTCATTAGCAATTAGCTTGTCACGCAATAATGTTGTTTTGTTAGCATTCATTATGATTTATCGATAATATAGTTCATCTGAAGTCACTTTGATTGACTTTCCATCATTTTTCCATATTCACAGGGCAGTTGAAGCCAATCGTTCAAGTTTAGCACCAAATTCAACCTCATTAGCAGTTAGCTTGTTGCGCAAGATTGCTATTTTGTTAGCGTTCATTTTGACTTATTGATATTTTAGCTCATCTGAAGTCACTTTGATTGCCTGCTTATCTGAAGTCACTTTCATTGCTTGTCCATAATTTTTTCATGTTCACTGGGCAGTTGAAACCAATTGTTGAAGTTTAGCACCAAATTCAACATCATTAGCAATTAGCTTGTCGTGCAATAATGCTATTTTGTTTACGTTAATTTTGAGTTATCTATATATTTTAGTTCATCTGAAGTCACTTTCATTGCCTGTCCATCATTTTCACATTCAGAGGGCAGTTAAAGCCAATCGATTAAGTTTAACACCAAATTCAACTTCATTAGCAGTTAGCTTGTCGCGCATGAACGCTATTTTGTTAGCGTTAATTTTGACTTATCAATATTTTAGCTCACCTGAAGTCACTTTGATTGCCTGTCCATCATTTTTTCATGTTTGCAGGGCAGTTGAAACCAATCGTTCAAGTTTAGCACCAAATTCAACATCATTAGCAGTCAGCTTGTCGTTAAAATCACTTTCACTATCAGGTAGTTTGTTGTCAGAATGCTATTTTGTTAATGTTTGTTTTAACAATTCTCAGAGGACGTGTTGCTGGCCTCTTTCTCCATCTTTCGTAACTTTCAACCATTTTTTGTAGGGGTGGAGTTTTGGAGAAAGGAGCGTGTCTAATTCATGAAGTTTTGTGGAAGTTTGAGAACGATCATTATTAGATAGCTTGTTTGTTGCTGGTTTAAGTTGGTCTACCAAATCTAACTAGCCTGACCAACATGGTCTACCAGGTCAAAATGAGATCCATCAGCTGATGGTCCATCTGGACCAGCTAATAACCGTGTTTGGACCAGCTAGACACAATATATTAAGCTGCGTTCTTCGATTGAGCTCTGGATGTGGTTCTGAGGAGGGACATTTCGGTGCCTGTAGAGTGGGGAAGTCCAAAGAGAAAACAGAATGAAACCTGTGGGTTGGCGGACAGTTTGCTTTGATTGTGTGTAAGTGTCTGTGTTTGTTGTGGACGGGGTCTGATGTCTCAGAGTGAGTAATGAACACTTGAAAAGGTTCTGTCAGTTGGAATCAAAGCCCAGCCGTAGTCAGCACTTTCCCTTCCAAGGCGTTATTACACACTGGGTACCGGTCCTGGCCCGAATCTCCTCTTCCCTCCCTTCCTCCTTCCTCACGGCTGACAAATTGACGGAACCCAGACGGCCGAGGAGGCAATTCTGTATTGAGTGCGTCTCTCTGCTGCTCTCCATCGCTCTCGTCCTGTAGCGCTCCCTCCGTCCCTTCCGGCACATCAATCAGTGCTGGTCCGGCTGCAGTCAACAGTGAATCTACCCAAACTAGTCTCAACACACACTTACTACCATTTATAGGTGGACTATTAATTATTGAAAATATAGATGTAAGTACTGCTGGTTTGATTGCCCTTTTATGATGTAAGCAATTACCACACAGAAACTGAAGACAATTCTGCAGATTATGAAGTATTGAAGTCCGTTAATCTCAATGTTCTCTTTTCCTCACCTTATAATAAAAGTTTAATTTTTGAAAAATGTAAAATGTGTTATTTATATATATATATATATATATATATATATATATTCAAATTAAATCTAAAATATTATTAATATACGTTAAATGATATATTAACATATATATATATATATATATATATATATATATATATATACATCTATCTATCTATCTTAAATATAGTGTCAAATTTTTGTTATATATATTCCATTTAATTATACATGTAAAAATTTGTCATTTTCATTTCACTAATTTTTATCGCACACACAGACAATTATTATGAATTATGTTATATTTATAATTGTTATATACATAATTATATATAATATATAAATATATGCACACACACACACACACACACACACACATATATATATATATATATAAAATATGTTCATTTAATTAAAATACAAGTTAAATATTACTATTTAACATTTATTTTAATTAAATGCACATATTGTAACTATTTTAATCACACTGCTAACTACACATACAGGTGCATCTCAATAAATTAGAATGTCATAAAAAAGTTCATTTATTTCAGTAATTCAACTCAAATTGTGAAACTCGTGTATTAAATAAATTCAATGCACACAGACTTAAGTAGTTTATGTCTTTGGTTCTTTTAATTGTGATGATTTTGGCTCACATTTAACAAAACCCCACCAATTCACTATCTCAACAAATTAGAATATGGTGACATGCCAATCAGCTAATCAACTCAAAACACCTGCAAAGGTTTCCTGCGCCTTCAAAATTGTCTCTCAGTTTGGTTCACTAGGCTACACAATCATGGGGAAGACTGCTGATCTGACAGTTGTCCAGAAGACAATCATTGACACCCTTCACAAGGAGGGTAAGCCACAAACATTCATTGCCAAAGAAGCTGGCTGTTCACAGAGTGCTGTATCCAAGCATGTTAACAGAAAGTTGAGTGGAAGGAAAAAGTGTGGAAGAAAATGATGCACAACCAACTGAGAGAACCACAGCCTTATTAGGATTGTCAAGCAAAATCGATTCAAGGATTTGGGTGAACTTCACAAGGAACGGACTGAGGCTGGGGTCAAGGCATCAAGAGCCACAACACACAGACGTGTCAAGGAATTTGGCTACAGTTGTCGTATTCCTCTTGTTAAGCCACTCCTGAACCACAGACAACGTCAGAGGCGTCTTACCTGGGCTAAGGAGAAGAAGAACTGGAGCAGCACCAGCAGATGACATTGCACCCCAAATCATCACAGACTGTGGAAACTTAACACTGGACTTCAAGCAACTTGGGATATGAGCTTGGGATATGTTGCCCAGTGGTCCAAAGTCCTCTTTTCAGTTGAGAGCAAGTTTTGTATTTCATTTGGAAACCAAGGTCCTATAGTCTGGAGGAAGGGTGGAGAAGCTCATATCCCAAGTTGCTTGAAGTCCAGTGTTAAGTTTCCACAGTCTGTGATGATTTGGGGTGCAATGTCATCTGCTGGTGTTGGTCCATTGTGTTTTTTGAAAACCAAAGTCACTGCACCCGTTTACCAAGAAATTTTGGAGCACTTCATGCTTCCTTCTGCTGACCAGCTTTTTAAAGATGCTGATTTCATTTTCCAGCAGGATTTGGCACCTGCCCACACTGCCAAAAGCACCAAAAGTTGGTTAAATGACCATGGTGTTGGTGTGCTTGACTGGCCAGCAAACTCACCAGACCTGAACCCCATAGAGAATCTATGGGATATTGTCAAGAGGAAAATGAGAAACAAGAGACCAAAAAATGCAGATGAGCTGAAGGCCACTGTCAAAGAAACCTGGGCTTCCATACCACCTCAGCAGTGCCACAAACTGATCACCTCCATGCCATGCCGAATTGATGCAGTAATTAAAGCAAAAGGAGCCCCTACCAAGTATTGAGTACATATACAGTAAATGAACATACTTTCCAGAAGGCCAACAATTCACTAAAAATGTTTTTTTTATTGGTCTTATGAAGTATTATAATTTGTTGAGATAGTGAATTGGTGGGTTTTTGTTAAATGTGAGCCAAAATCATCACAATTAAAAGAACCAAAGACTTAAACTACTTCAGTCTGTGTGCACTGAATTTATTTAATACACGAGTTTCACAATTTGAGTTGAATTACTGAAATAAATGAACTTTTCCTCAACATTCTAATTTATTGAGATGCACCTGTATATATATATATATATATATACACACACATATATATACACATTTATATACACATGAGATGCACCTGTATATATATATAAGGTTACTATACTAGTATATAAGGTTTAATTTTAATATTTAACGTATTTTAATTAAATGTACATATTTTAACTATTTTTAATCACACTGTTAACTACCAAAAAGTATTAAATCTTTAATAAAAGTCTTAATTAATTAAGTCTTTTAATTAATTATTTTTTATGTTAAATATTACAGTTCATTATAGTTTCTTATAAAATTATTTATTAAAGTCATTTTAGAATTTAAAAAAAAATATATAAGAATCTTTGAATCGCTTGTAAATGTTTATTTTCGAGTAGGTGTTGAGACATTATAGGAATTTCTCTATCTGTGCTGACACTCGGCTACGTGCGGCGAGCAGAATGACGTCACTTCATCTCCTGACACCCGCTACCTGAGCCATGACAAGCACGCTGCTGCTGCCGTGGACATACTTTCAAAAGGCTGGCTAATTTTAAACACATAGCGAAGGTCTCCGCTATCAAATAAAGATAGAAGCGGCCCGCACACACACATATATAAACACAAACACACATCCAACACACTCGTGGGAGATTCATGGAAAGGGACACAAATCAAACAGATGGCAGGCATAACAAGAGCTCGAGATGTCACAGTTGTTTTGTCGTTCAACACCACGGCTGAAAAATGGATGAAAGTCACTGATTGGACAAGAAATGTGATCCTGTCATGGGTGAGCAAGTGATCGGGAGGTCAAATTGCACTCACTTTCTCTCTCACCCTCTTGGTTTACTCACACATTCCCTCTCACATTCGAACAAACACACACTGGAACAGACTCTCACTTGCTTGGTGCCGATGCAACTGTGAAAAGCACTTAATAGTGAGACACAGCTCTAAATCAATAGCACCCCTCCATATTCTCTATTTGTACTGGCTTTTTCCACCTTTAAATATATTAGGGATGTGCCAGAAATGTGAACTAGTCAACTAATCGTCCAATAACCAAGTAGTTGGTTAGTGAGCTAAATTAAGTGAATTATTTGGATGAATTTAGAGGTTAGTTGTTTATTTATATATAAATATAAAAAATATAAAAAAATAATTAAAAAAGAAAAAAAATTATATATGTATAAAACAAAATATCTAAATATTAAAAAAAAATTATATATGTATATATATATATATATATATATATATATATATATATATATAAATAAAAATAAATATAAAATAATTAAATTAATATAAAATAAATATAAAATTACACACACACTTTATAATATTAAATATATATGTAATATTTTAAAAATATATTTATTTATATTAAAATAATTAAAAAATTCTAAGAATTAAATGTGTGTGTGTGTATATATATATATATATATATATATAAAATACAAAACAAATAATTATAAAATGAATAATTTTAATATATATATATATATATATATAATATAATATAATATAATATATCTATCTATCTATCTATCTATCTATCTATCTATCTATCTATCTATCTATCTATCTATATATCTATCTATCATTTAAAAAATGTATTTTTTTCTAGTAAAATAATTAAAATAAATTCTAATTATATATATATATATATATATATATATATATACACACACACATACACATATACATACACACACACACACACACTTTATAAAATAAATATAAAATCTATCTATCTATCTATCTATCTATCTATCTATCTATCTCTCTATCTATCTAACATTTATATATATATATATATATATATATATATATATATATATATATATATAAAATGAGTCATATAATTATTAAAATATATAAATAATAGAATACAAAGCAAATAATTATAATATGAATCATTTTACTACAATATTTACAAAATAAGTAACTTTTATATCAAATGAATATGAAATATCAAAAAATTAATTTAAAAAAAATCTAATATGACATACATAATTATATAGGACTTCCGTCCAAATAGAAAATACATACTTTTGCACATCCCTAATATAATTATCATATTTTTTCCAAACATTGCGTCATCAAAAACACAAAGACACGTAACTTTAACGCAAACATTTCCAGATGCACCATTGATGGATGTGGACGATGTCATGCACACATACAAATCATAGGGATATCATGGGACAGGGGGTGCATGTCGTTTCGAGGGGGGGCAAAAACATTCTCCAGGTTTTTTCTGTTCCCTTTTTCGCGATAAAGGTGGTTGTGGGGGGAAAATCAGGTGGGGGAAGAAAATCGTCTGAACAGAACAACAACCAAAAAATAAAGTATGAAACAACAACAACGACGATGACAACAAAACTAGACGGCACAATGGACGAGCTCCTTTTTTTTTGGGTGGGGAGGGAAGGTGAGGTGTGGAAGGATGATAACATTGATGTAGTTTTACCTTGTCTTGAGATGAACGAACTAGCTAGCGAGCCACGCAGTTTATATCCAGCTTTGAAAGACAAGGAAGGAGGAGAAAGAAACAAGGAGGGACAAAAGAACAAAAAAGCCAGGGTGAATAAGAGGTGTAAAAGCAAATGTGCAATACCTCAGCAGTTCAACCATTCATGTCACTTATGATGTGTCCAGAACCTGCTGGACACCCACACGCTCAGGTTACACAAACACACACACACACACACGCACACACACAGGTGACATCTTCTTAGGGTTTTCTTTTCTGGATGTTCCTCACTTTCGTCACTGTCTGACAGTATTCTTCTACAGGTCTGTAACTGAAACCGCACGTCTGCTTTTATCGACGGACAAAGGATCCGGGGATATTCCCATTATTATGTCAAAAAGGGAGGCAGAATTACAGGACGGAAATCAGCTGCCGAATTGGGAGAATAAGTGCTAACTATTTTTTTTTAAATAGCTAAAATAAATAAATAAATATATATAGTTATTTATTTATATTTAATACTTTAATATTTTTAATATTTTATAAATACATATAGACAATTTAATATTTTAAATATTATTTTGTATTTTATACATATAGAATTTTAATTTATATTATATAATTAAATATATATATATATATATATATATATATATATATATTCACTGTGTTTCGAATTATTAGGCAAGTTGATATTCTGGTCATATTTTTTTTCCAAGAACATTTTACCAATCCCAAACCACATAAATCTTAATAACTACTATTGATTTTGTATTTAATGGTATATAAGTGATATATAATTGTCCATGAAGGCTGAAAGTCAAAAACTCTTAATATTCAGGTGTGCCAAATTATTAGGCAGGTTTTCTTTTACAGATAAAATGAGCCAAAAAAGAGATTGAACTCAGACTAAAAGTTAAAAATTATTAAATGCCCATGAGAAGGATGCAATACTAATGCAATAATAGAATTAGCAAAGTTCAGGCATGACTCATTGGGCAGTGAAATGCTCTAAAAATCTGTGTGGAAAGTGTAAAAACTGAGTCCTCAGTTTGAATCAGTCTAACAAACCTATTCTGACTCACTGAATCTCTAAAACTGGTACTAAATGCCGATTGGAACTTATCAAAAGTACTAAAAGAATCATTAACTTGTACTGCAGTTATATCTGATCAAATGCACATTATTATTCTTTAGCTTGGGTTAAACAAAACAATTTTGCTAGGTTGGAACAGCAGCTACACTAATTATGTCTCTATTTGTTTCTCTGTTTCTGCAACAGGATTAACATCCTGTGGTAACTAAGATTTACACAAGCTTCAGTCTGGATCTAGAACACCTGAGAAGAGATGATCCCAACCCCTCAGAGGACCTCAGACGAAGCCAATCCTGAAACAACATACAGAACTACCAAATCTTGCTATAAGTTTGATTTCAACATATAATAATTGCTGTTAATAGTGTTCATCGTCTGTTTGATTATGTCTTTAATTGATTTTTCCGTACATTTCTGCCATATGTACATTAACTGACATAGTCACCAATAAGCTACTACTAAACATATCGTAGAAACTAGAAACACGATTTGTATCGTGAAAAGCGCTATACAAATAAACTTGAATTGAATTGAATTAACAAACTAGAATCTTTAAGTGGAATTGAAATCCGATTCATTCAGTTGCTTGAATGATTCTGTTAATAACTCTGTCCTGATCTGGCTATAATATGCGAGGCTTGTTTCCTCTCTATCTCCGTCCACTATGAGGCGTCTATTTCTAATATCGAGGGCGCGTGAGACTTGATTGAAGACGCTTTGGAGTGGGACAGATTTACAGTCCCCTGCTCTGTGGCAATGCGGCGAGGTTCACAGGACACACGTACACAGTCCAGGATGATTCAGCACTCACACCCACACGCATACGGGACCCTTCGTACATTGTTAGCATCATTAGTAGACACATGGACATGGAGTTAAATGAGTCTGTATCTACAAGCCATCTACGGTTAACTTCTGAGATGGACTGAGGGGGGCAGATGGCGTAAATCTTTCAGAAAGAACAATAAATGAGGTGCCATTTGAGTTAGAGGGTGCCATCTCCGAAATGTCATACCCAGAGAGACGGATCAGAGATGCTGAAACCCCCAAAAAAACAGAAGAAGTAGAAGAAGAAACAGAAATAATCCCCACACAGCTGTTGC
Organism: Spinibarbus caldwelli; assembly: GCA_039654775.1. NCBI lineage: Eukaryota > Metazoa > Chordata > Actinopteri > Cypriniformes > Cyprinidae > Spinibarbus > Spinibarbus caldwelli. The sequence continues at coordinate 9,180,586 of CM077231.1, forward strand.
CGTCCCACAACCAGTGCACAGCACAGGATGCACAAACACACACACACACACAGCAGATCCGATCGCTCGCTCTCCACCCGCAACCCCACAGTGTGTGAGAGTGTGAATATGTGTGTGTGTGTGTGTGTGTGTGTGAACGGTGGGGGAGGCTGGCTTTCAGGGTGGATGGTTACCTGGCTCTACTTCATGCCAGCTGCTGGCTTGGCTGCCGCTTCCAGGCGAGCGTCCCTGACCTGGGTAGTAGGACTCCTCTCCTGGGCTGTCCACCTCATCCTCCATGCATTTGATACGCTTTGCAGAACTGTGCGACAAAAGAGAGATATAAAGAGGGTGGATGAGTAAAATCGAACGCATTTCATTCATTCTGCAAATGTATGTTTTATTTGGACAATGTGATAATTCAGATTCAGATAAATGCTATAGGCAGCATTAAAGTGCATTTAGAAAGCATTTAATGTATTAATGTGAAGCATTTTAGGGCTGAGGTTTGATTTTATCCATTAGGATTTGATTGGATAATGAAAAGTGTGCTATGATATCATTTATTAATATATGTATTTTTCATCAGCACTATGGAGAACAAAGTGTGACATTAAAAACTACTCTCTCTCTCTCTCTCTCTCTATATATATATATATATATATATATATGATAAATATATAAGATATATATGATAAAATGTCTTTTAACGAATTCAGTCATAAAATATATTAAAATAAATAAACATAAATGTCAGTAAATACAATCTACAACTAAATATACATCATATACAAAGTTTGCCATACTAAAAAAAAACATGTATTTCATTAAAAAGATAAATAAATGTGTTAAAAATGTCTTTTAACAAATTAAATCCTAAAATATATGAAAATAAATTAACTATATCAATATATACAATTATATTATATCAATAAATACATCAATAAATACAATAAAAAATAAAAAATACACAAAGTCTGCCATACTAAAAACACATCTTTAAAAAAAAAAAAAAAAAAAAAAAAATATATATATATATATATATATATATATATATATATATATATATATATATATAAATAATATATAATTATATATATTTAAATAAATAATTGACAAATGGTTTGATTTTAAAAATTAATTTATTTTAATTTATTTTATTTATATAGATAGATAGATAGATAGATAGACAGACAGACAGACAGATAGAACGATAGAACAATAGAACGATAGATAGATAGAACGATAGATAGATAGATAGATAGATAGATAGATAGATAGATAGATAGATAGATAGATAGATAGATAGATACATACATACATAGATAGATACATAGATAGATATAGATAGAACAAAAGAACGAAAGAAGGATAGATAGACAGATAGATAGATAGATAGATAGATAGATAGATAGATAGATAGATAGATAGATAGATAGATAGATATGTATTAATATAGCTCTCAAAATTAAATAAATCAACAAAATCTATCAATAAATACTGTAACTATTTAACTGGACTTGATATAAATATACACAATAAGTTTGATATAAATTAATATGTAATGAATTACTTATTTACTTTATCAGTGGAAAAGTTATTTCAGAGGAGAAGTTATATTTTGGTTCAAAATTATGAAAAACTTATTTTTAGAATAATTAAAGACATTTTAACTAATTAAATAGTAAAATCTGATTTTCATAATGACTATACAATGTATTTATTCAAGTCAAAAAGGTGGACAGCAAAGACGTGTGCAAGCTTATTCAGACACACACACACAACAATCTGACACACACACTGAAGAAGTGAGGAGTCATTGGAGGCTGGCGGTCATGTGTGTGTGAGTTATCTGCTGTAAGCTGAGCTCTGACATTTATTTGTTAATGTAAGGCCTACTGGTGTTTTTCACTCATAATCGCTTAATTAGTTTCTAGCATGCAGCCACACACAGGGTCCTTATTCCAGATGTTTGCTTTGGCAGGCCTGGCTGAAGAGGTCACTGAAGCATGTGGGCAGACGCACACATGTACACACACACAGATGTATTTAACCGCACACACGGGCTCCAAAGCTAGCAAGCAAGCGCCCTAAACTACATTTTTCTGCATCAAAAGCACCTGATGTCCAAAAATACTCTAACGAGCACATTCTGTCATATTCAACAAAAATTTATTGAACGGAAATGGCAAAAATGAACATACACATGATGATTGTTGTATTTTCAAATGCACGTGTTAAATATTAGTGCAAATGTTTATGTATATTTGTATGCATGTGGATTTTAGGTATACTGCGTTATGTAAAAGTGACAGCGAAGTTTGGCCCATCACAGTGACCATTTATACGTTGCGTTTCAGCTGTGTACACACACACACATCCAAACATACACACATCTGTCCACACATACACACACACGGGGCGCCACGTAGTGCGGTTTTACATCGGGGAGCAGTATGTGTGTGCGACTGGCCTGTAGGCTGAGCGGGTGGCGGAGGGAGAAGATTCCAGGTGGACACACATATGCTGGAAGCTTGTGTAGCTCAGACTCCTGCAGCCTCTTCGAATGCTCAGCCAACACATCAATCTCTGCCTCGGCTGATTAATTAAGACTCAGAGTGAAAGAGAGAGAGTGTGTGTCTTTGGAGTGTATACCTGCTAGAAGAAGTGCTGGGTAGGGGGCGCCTCATGGCCCCAGGGCTCATACTGTAGTAGGAAGAGCTGTCCAAGTCTGCCAACGAAAAGTTGGGCCCCGTCCCTGCCGCGATGGGGGCTGCCACACACAGAAAAGAGAACAAACATCAATATCTGAGAACAAAACCGGTCTTAAGCATCACATTTTGAAGCAGCTCATCTTCATTTCCATGGCTGAAGTACAAGTAAAGTTTGAGTTGGTTCACTCGACCGCCATTTTGGCTGTGTAACAAGCTTACTTTTTTAATTAGAAAACAGCAATAAAATCTGACAATTATAAACATTGCTGATTTAGCGCACACTAAACAAATTTTCATGTTAGTTCAGCTAAAAAAAAATAGAACAATAGAATGATAAATAGAAAGATAGAACAATAGAATGATACATAGAACGATATAACGATATAACAATAGATAGATAGATAGATAGATAGATAGATAGATAGATAGATAGATAGATAGATAGATAGATAGATAGATAGATAGATCAATTGACAAATATAATGACAGACAAAACGACAGAATGACAGATAGATAGACAGACAGATAGATAGATAGACAGATAGATAGATCGAACAATAGAACGATAGAACGATAGATAGATAGATAGATAGATAGATAGATAGATCGAACAATAGAACGACAGACAGAGACAGACAGATAGATAGATCGAACGATAGAACGATAGATAGATAGATAGATAGATAGATAGATAGATAGATAGACAGATAGATAGGATGATCAATAGACAAATAGAATGTAAGAACGAAAGAACGACAGACAGATAGCTAGATAGATAGATAGACAGACAGACAGACAGACAGACACGCTAATATAAGCTAATATTCTTCCTCTTCCTGTCATTCAACTTCCTGTTGGGTGTGGCCAATTCAATTCAAACTTTCTATTTTTTCAATAAAATAAAAAAAGTTAACTGACATTTGCTTATCTTACTGAAACACTTGTGCTGGTTACAAAACTTCCCTCCCTGAGCGAATCACCTCAAGCTGCAAATCCCCATGCCCCTTTCTGTAGGTCATCGGTGAGCAAATGCTCTATCAAACGCCTTTGTCATACAGTACATAAAGCCGTGATGCCTCTTTATATTCATGTGACTGAGACGACTATTTTTTGATGAGGACAGCACGAATGTGTAAGAGAGCGGCCCTGGTCCTGCATACCTAATAGGCCGAGCCCAAGTGGAGAGAGAGAGAGATGTATATATGTGGGGGGGGGGGGGGGGGACGACAGCGTGGAAGACTGTGATAGACACGGTAATGGGCTGCCTAATTAACATTGGAAGAGGACACGGCTAAAGGGGCAAGTTGGACCAAGGGAGGGAGAGAGAGCCAATGCACTAGCCAACAGCTAAAAGTTGGACACGTAGGAAGTGAGAAAGGAAGTGCTATAATTTCTGAGTCATCTCTTTATGTTAACTTTTTTTTTTTGGAGGGGGGGTGGGCGGTCCTTCGCTCTAATAGAAGTGGCAGCGCGGGTTATTTATGACGAACAGTAAAGCCGGCTGCATTTGCATGGCTAATAGTAGGATGTGAAGTAATTTGTGTGAGAGCTAACCAGGGCACCGGGCTGCAGTAACTCAGCCGGACCTCGACACGCACACACATACATACAAATGCGCCCTCGTGCCGAGAGCGGCCGGCCCTGCTGCTGCAGTTTGGGTAGAAAAATGACCACACTGCAGTCTGTCTGACTGGAATGGAAATCAATCATAAAGGTAATCCGCAGTCTCTACCTCTTAAAGGCTTTATCAAGTGCTTTCGCTTGGAGGATTCCAAATGAAGCCTGTGGCTATCAGGCCGGCATTGATCTCTCTCTCTCTCTCTCTCTCTCTCTCTCTCTCTTTTCTCCTTCTCCTTCTGTTCTCTCTCTCTCGGATCTTTACTGCTTTACCTTTCAAGTTGCTGGGCGCAAAGTACATTAGCAAAATGTTTCAATCTATTCTATTTACTTAGTGCAGAGGAATGGCAGTGCAGCCAGTGGGTTTACTAAGCTGTGCATCTGGGACAAAAAATGGGCCACACAAGTTAGCCAAACCTGACAAAAGTGTTTTTTTTTAACATAATTCGATGACTACAAAGGAAATCTAACTGCAAAAATAGTCAAAAACAACATTAAAATTTAAAAAATGTTCAATGCGAAAAATTTTAATATCTCCAATGTTGACCGATAACTGATGTAGTACCAATATATCATCAATCCCTACTATTTCAACTTCTAAACATGTAGTAAGTTTTATAGACAGCCAGGTAAAAGTACTGAAAAAGAGAACCAGGCAAACAGCTTTCAGACTGAAGGCTGGCAAGTTACAGGAAGTTCGGACAGCAAAGTGACCGAGTCTGCTGGATGTGGTGGAGATTTTTTGGTGTACACTCGTCTCAAGGGTTGACAATCCCTCTTAACATACACACACACAGACATACTCCTCCCCTCCACCCAAACACTGGCCGCTAAAGCATCTACAAAAGCTAGGGAGGCTATTCATTTGAAAAGAACAGGGGGAGGAGGAAGAGAAAGAGAGGAGAAAAAAAAAATTGGCTTTTGTTCAGGCCGGATTTTCAAATTGAAGCATTTGACAACAAAGGCAGCAGCAATCAACTTCAAAACCCTGGACGTCTGTTCACCCCCCATCTTCCCCCCGCCTTACTCCTCATCGCTTTATTGAGCGAGAGGACCGTGGCGTGATGGGATCTCATCTAGAGCTGGTCTGAAGTTGGTGAGCTTTGACAGGTCTTCAGTGGGGTTTTCTGCTGGATCAGCTCCTGTGTGGATATAGACCTACAGCAGAGGTCCAGAGTTCTCAGTCTGGAGAAGAGGGTTCGCATGGGGCTACACCTTACACCTTCACTGTGTAGTTTCCCATCAAAACAAATGAGGAGAGAATGCAGAAGGAACCTCGCTGGTGAAGTCCGCAGGTCGGTGTCCAGTTGAGGAAGGTCAAGAAGTAGAAGACAATGTAGTCCTGGACTCAGCATATTACTACTCCTCATAAAAAACACTGTGAAGAACAGCTGATAATTAGCATATTGCTGGTTTAACATCTTGCTGGTTTGACTTGACGGGATATTTCAATTCTTTCATCATTTCCTCACATTTTCTTCAAGTCATTCCAAACCTGTAGCTGGACGAAAAATTAGACATTTCTTCAGCATTATCTTTTGTTCTACAGAAGGAACAAAGGCATACAGGTTTGGAATGACACGAGGGTGAGGAAATCTTGACAAAATCAACATATTGGCGCATCCCTACTTTTATAGCATACCCATTTTTATTATAGTGAAAATTTAGGGCATTTTACGGCAAGCTATTGTTGATAAGATTTAAGCCCCATGTGTGCATTTCACTGCAGATGGCACTGCCCACTGGCAGGCTTTGGCCCCATGTTGGCACAGTGCTGACAAGACTGGTGGGCGTATCCCCACCGGTGCTGCTCGGCAGTGTCTCTGCCACAGCGGCCTCCTCTCCTACTCCATAATTCATCCGCTCCCCCTGTTCGGTCATATGGCTAAATAGTGCGTGCCAGCGCCCGGCCTTCACCCAGAGATTTCCAGGTGTCCCTGCCCCTGGATCACACTGCCTTGCTGCTTGCCAACATTTCTGCGAGGCTCTTGCAGGCGGACTAATAACAATAACCTCATTCTAATCCCGTATCCTCTTCTGTCTCTTCTGTAGCCCTCGCAATCTCCTCTGGAGAGGCTCTGAGTGGGCGGCAGCAACAGTAAAACTGGCTCACATACAAGTCCTCTTGCTCACCTGAGCTTGACGGTGTGCCAAGCTGTGGCGTGACAGTGTCCAACTTCATAAGGGGCCAGCTGTAGGGAAAAAACAAACTCGTGGCTCTTCCTGGGAACATTTAAGAACCCTGCAAGAAGGTAGAAGGGAATAGCTGATGAAGGAGGAGCAGGCGGAGGGAGGAGGATATGGAAAGGTGGACCCAATCTCCGAAATTACCCCAGCTTGGTATCGACTGGCCAATTATGTGGAGTTCCATTTACAAAAACGTAGCTGTAGCGGCTAACTTTATGGAGACTTTCATTTCGCTCTCCCCCACTACCGACAGCCCCTCCTTCTCTCTCTCGTTCTCTTCCTCTCCTTTTTTGTGTGGTGCTTTAATAGGATATTGATCGACAGAAGCAGATTCGATTGGGCTGCCACTGAATTGTGTAATGGGTGCACAAAGCCAAGGTCATAGTGTATAGTCAGGGAAGAGCTAAGGCAGCCCGTTGTCCATTCAATATCACGACCTTTCATCTTCCGAACGGGCACGAGCCTGCACTCAACCCCTTAAATAAATCTGCCAGACGCTCACACACAGAAGCCCCGTCGGAACTCCTCTGGGCAATTCATACGCCACTTCAGTACACCAGATTACCCTCTTCTACCCATCTTCCAATCTGGTGCACTTACCCTCTTCACTTCAATCAACAGTATCATCTCGGTGCCTTCCACAAGAAGCTACCAAAGTCATGAGTGTGCATGCATACAGCACTTTAATTCACAGTCACTCCGTAGGGAGCAATCCTGTTAGAGGACTTATGCTAACTGTGGGCTTTGCTGACTGCTAAACTTCTTAGATGGTATTGCCCATTAAGGAAGGAAAATGGTTGACGCAGGAGGGTGAGACTCTGTCAATTCTCCTGCCGTTCCATACAGAGTGGAAGACGAGGTGAAGGAGTTTTTAAGATGCCCCACTGAGGTGATTAGTGGACTATTGCAAAATTCAGAATTGAAGAACTGGCTCAATTTCAATTCATGAGTGTGAATTTGAATGAATTGGCCACGTCTCAGAAACGTGAACTGGAGATTTACAGAATTGAAAGATATTCAACAAAGGTGATGCATTCTGGAAAATCTATCTATCTAGGCATTTTCAAAACTTTCAAGCAAGCCAACATTCAAAGTTTGCATTGACAACTTTTGTGGAAAGGGTAAACTAAAATCCTCTTCCTGTTCAACTTCCTTTAGGGCTCAAGAGTAATATGCTCTTTAGATTAAGATCAGCGACCCCCTGCCAACTAAGAGCCACTGGACTGTGGAGAGGAGAGAAGTATAAAGAGAACGATGGGAAAAAGAGAGCAGAACACTTTGATTTGAATTGAACATCCAGCATATGCCACCCAGCATTTGCTTTTCTTCTCAGTGTGTCACAGATGTTAGGATAAAAGCTGATCTCTCTGCAGAGCTGGATCAATTATGCATATTCCTTAATCTTGTTACCATCATACGCCAGGAGTTCTGATGCAGCACAGTACCGGCTGAGTTTTAATATCTCTGTCTTCCTCTCTCTGCTGATACCTTTCATCATTTTCCGCATCCATCACAACCTTTTGCACCACGCAGGCTGGACTCACGTTGACCTGTGCGTTTCCTTCCGCCCGTCTGCTGTCACGTCGCCAGAATGTGGTGGCACCCAAATGTTTGTTCTCTCCCGACGCTGTCTTTGCATTGGCAGGCACTTTGAGGGTTTTTGAAGGCAGACTCTTTGCCCGGCTCTCTGCCCGGGCCCCATGACACCCTCTTCTCCTCTCCTTCGCCCGGGATTAGGTCACGAAGGCGTGTGATCAATGCACCTTTGATCAGAAGGCTCCAGCGAGTGCTGACAGGCGCTTTGGATTGGCTATTGTTAGCGGGTATCGACAGGCACGTATGGATCGCACTGCGCTCTGTCACTCTCCACCGTGAATGTCTGCAATTTTTAAAGGTCACGTTTTTTACTCCCGTCCCAACCTCCCTTCTTGCTCCCTGCCTCTTTGGGAAAGTCTACTTTTCTTCTTCTGCATTCTGCCTTAATCTTTCTATCAATCTGGGAATGACTCGATTGTTTCCTCAAGCTGTGAAAATTCTCGCTATCTTCTCTTTATTAATACATTCAAACATTTAACATCTGAAAAACTGCATCCGCAATAAAAGTACAGTTTATTTATGGAAAACTGCTTATAACAGTAACACTGTCTAAAAAAGACTGCACCAAAAAACTTGGTTTTTACTTCAGAGAGTCCAAGTACTGTTGAACCGCACTGCAATGAAGCTCTTTCAGCTGACTGCTGCATTTCGCTGGTGTTTCGATTTCTAATGAGTGGAGGGATAGTGGATTCAGCCCATTGTTCTGAAAACAGCACTGAGAAACCAGAGAAGCTTTCCTCCAGCACACTGGTTAATCACCAGCCTCATCCTACCATTGGACTGAATTTAAGGTGCTTGAATTAGGGTGCTTCAGATGTTGAGGTTTTATTCTGCTGCTGGCCTTCACATACTAGGGTGTAACAGGTCTAAGGAAACTTACAGTTCTAAATCATGCCAAGCTTAAGATTGTGACCCTTACACAACACATTTAATGAAGTTACCTAACCTGACATGTGTTTAGGTTCATTATGAAAGCTCATTTGAGTTTACTGCTGAAAGTGAAACTTGTTTTCAATTAAAATATTAAAAAAAAAAAAAATCTTTAAAAGACAATAAATTTATATGAGAAGCAACACTGCATAAGATATTAAGACTTGTTTTTAAAGAATGTATCATTAATAAATATATGGGTCAATAACAAGATTACTCACAATAAAGTTAAGTCTTCTAAAGGGGAAAAAAATCATTAATTTTAAATATTTAGTTTGAAATATTATTTTAAATATTTTTTCCTAAGTAAAATATTTATTTTAATAAAATTATTAATTATTTATATTATTTAAAACAAGTCTTAATTTCTTATGCTTCTCAAGTATATTTATCCTGTTTTCAGATATTTTAACTGGGGGAAAAAAAAAAACAAAGATGAAACAAAAATAGGATTTTTTTTTTCTTACTCTGTGAGACTCGCACGAGCTCAGAGACGGTGAAGACACCTGATGTGACGAAACTGTCCTGGAAGCCAAGGTGCCCTAAAAGACAAAAAGAAAGAGCAGAAAAACTCTTATTGGAATGAACATGACAAAATAGAGAGTATTGACAGCGTTTATGTCAACAACACACTCACACGCACACAGAGTCCCAGTGGGGAAGGGAATAGGGAGTGTTTAGAGTGACACTGAGGGTAGAGAACATCTGGATTTGGTCCCATGAGTGTCTGCAGTACAGTGGGGCAGAGGCACTTTGCGGTGCAGCGCACACACAAACAAGGAGCTGCATGGGAAGCCCAAGAAAGCACGAATATATGATATGTGGTGGAATCTCAGTCTAACACATTCTTTGTGCGGCAGGCAGAAATCGGTTGCCTCTTCCAGCAGACAGACACACCACAATTACTGTGTTCATTGTGCTGACTACGGCTGACCCAGGACCTGCCACACATCCTGCGGGCTGCTGTTGTGCTGGAGCAACCCATATCAGCCTCAGATTCAACCACAGACAACTAGACGACCCTAAACTTACTACCATCCAACACCACAGATTCAAAGAATGCAGTCAGTGTGGACTGCATATCCCATAATGACCTGCTCTTACATATTGTGTGAAAAACTGCTGATATGGCAAGATTAATCATCACAAGTTAGACATAAGCTTATGATATGGTACATACAGTTAATGGATTGCAACAGAAATGTGGTAGTTGCGAAAGTGAGAACTATAAGGTAATGTTGTGCAAACAAACAAAGAAAACAAACAAATAACGGAAAATAAGTTGCACTCAAATGTCATTGTTGAGAAACAAAAACAAATAAATTGTATAGGTGTGTAGATAAAAACAAGGTTAAATACAAGTAAATAAAAAAACGTTTACAAACACTTTAAACGTGTATTTTATTTGTCCTCACTGAACAAAAAAAGTTTAATGGTATTCATAACAGAAAAGAAAAATAAACAAAAACTAATTATTGTGTTTTTCATTATAAACAATTTTTTTTTTTTTTTTTTTTTTTTTTTATAAACGGAAAGCCTAAAATTTATGAAACAAACTACCGGTGCAAAATATATATATATATATATATATATATATATATATATATATATATATATATATATATATACACATACTTTTTAGTTGCACTTTATTTTACAGTACGAACACTTACATGTACTTACAGTGTACCTACTTAAGAAAGTACTGGTAATATAAGGTAACTACATGTGGTAGGGTTAGGTTTAGGGGTAGGTTCAGGGTAAGCACCTAGTTATTACCTAGTTATTGTAATTACTATAATAAATACATAGTATGTACATGAGTAACAGTACTGTAAAATAAAGTGCTACTTACATTTTTAGAAAACAAAAAATTGCATGTACGTATATATTTATTATATATTCATTTTTAAATATTTTCAAATGTTCTTGATAATTCCTACTGTGCCAAAAAAGGCTAGTTTTTATTTAAACTTATTACATCCTCAATGACGGCAACAAGAACTCGGCAAATGATCCAACTCAATACCAACTCACATTATGTAAATAAATGCAAAACATAAGCATCTTAAAAGTTTTATATATGAGACATCGCAATGCCCGTCCAGGTTCCTTTTCCTGAGAAAAAAATCTATGTATAGAGGGGGGTGACAAGACGAATCTGGAGAAGAAGTGATGTAGCTATTAAATGACTTCCTGCGCTGCTCGGTGGCTGGCGAGCTATAAAACCAACAACAGAAATGAGTTTAGTCTTGACTGGCTGGATGAGGAGACGTATAGCATGTGGACAGGCGGAATAATAAATAATAAATACAGAGAGAGAGAAGAGAAGGAGAGAGAGGGACAGGGAGGGGTAATATCTACGGCTCATTGCAAGAAAAAGTGCTGACATGAGCTAAAAGACTGCAGACCCGGAGAGCATTCCTGCATAGATGCCCCTGAGATTGAGAAGAAGTGAGATAGAGTTTGTTCGGGGAGGTATCAGGAAGTCAAGGTAGATTACAAAACGACAAAAAGATGAGGACAGTGGGCTACGGGGTCCAGAGCGAGAAAGGCAAAAAGTCAAAGTTTCCACACAGCTGTACATACTGTGAAACAACAATAATACCCAGCACAAGTGAGGCGCACCATTACTTGGAAAATAGAGGGATGACGCAATGGAGCTGAGGAGGGAGAGAGTGGGTTGAGCGAAGGAGCCTTCGTCACTAGAATTCCAGTATAGGGAGCATATGCACCCAGAGTTCACCGAGGGCATTTCCATGAGTGCCTCATATAGGGAGGCAGGGGCGAGGGAAGGGGCAGGGCTTCTATATCTCAACATGGATAATCACTCCCAGCTGTGTCCACTGTAGAGCCGCACACACATGTAGGGAGGGGCCAGGGTTCGCCTTTCACAGCAGCACCGAGACCTCAACAAGCCTCCAGCGCAGCAACAAGAGCGCCGTGTGGAACTACACTGGGTCTCGGGACAAGCAAATCTATACTGTATCTGGGTAGCTGACAAAAACAAACTTTTTTATTCAACATCAAGACTTTGGGTCAATGTATCAAGGATATTGTGTATATATTAGGTGCTTTGGTCATTATCCCACTTTTTGCTTCTATAAATGAATAAAAAAAAATTTACGAAGAGATTAAAAAATGGGCGGGTTTTTAGTCGATCAGTAAATGATTGGATTGTGAAAACTGTGTGTTACGTACCAGAATGGAGCCATGTGAAGTGAATGAGTTAGCAAAAACAATGGTTAAATTGCTATTTGTGTAAACTGCCACTGGCCTTAGTGATGTCATCAGAGATGGAAAGTTGTTTAAGAGGCGGAGCAAGTTACTTAATTCTGATTAAGAATTACGAAGAGTGTTTCTCCTCTCAGAATAACATGCACTGATCAGTATGAATGTGTATTAAGAAATCAGGAATGAGTAAAATGATATTCAATGAGAAAAAATGGGCGGTGCTTGATTTTATCCATCAAGAACTGATTAGTGAAAAGTGTACATTACGTTTCAGAATGAAGCCAGACATGAAAGTTTTTCTAAAACTGTCTGAATTTCTATTGGTTTATATTATCTAATATAAAGCATGGCCTTGGTGATGTCATTAGAGACAGAAAGTCGTTTAAGAGGCAGAGCAAATTTTTTTTTTTTTGATTAAGAATTACGAAGATTTTTCTCCCTCAGATTAACATCATATTAAGATGGATCAGGAATCTGTATTAAGAAATCAGGTATGAGTAAAAAAAAAATATTCAATGAAAAAAAGGGCGGGGCTTGACTTTACTGGTCAGGAAGTGATTGGATAGAACAATTATTTGCTAAAAAATGGCTGAATAGCTATCTGTTTACACTATCTAATACAACACATGGCTTGGTGATGTCATTTGAGACTGGAAGTCGTTTAAGAGGGAGAGCAAGTTGATGACTGGATAGTGAAAAGTGTGCGTTACATACCAGAATGAAGCTAGATGTGAGTAAAAAGAGTCAAATTTGATTTTTATCGTCTTTAAATCAAAGTACAGACATTTCAAATGGTCCCTCAATTATTAATTTTATCACCACCAACATGTATAACGCACAATAAGAAAAATCTCTTTTCAAATGGTCTTAGATGAAGTATCCACTACTTGACATTTGACAGCTACCCATAAACAAGCCTCACAAGAGGCAGTAAACAACTGTTTAGCCATTTTTACTAGCTTCTTATCAAATGTCTCTCACATTCTTTTCCATTTCTTGCACTCTCCATTATGGATTTCTCACCTCCCCTCTCTCTCTCCTGGGCTTGTAAAGGAGAGGATATCCTCTGGCCTTATCTAATAGTCTGCGGATTGTGCAACGGCTGCCCCGTCCCAGAAAGACAGCAGCCTACTTTGTGAAAGTGCACGTAGCATGGAGCACAAGGGTCAAGGTTTACCAGCAAAAACAAACCATGGAAAAAAAAAATTGGTCATGTTTTCCTGCATTGGGGACGAGAGAGAGACAGAAATAAGGGAGAAACAGAGGTGGTGACAGAAAAGTTGGAAGTGTGTGATAGCCTCAGGCTACGTCTGACAGTATTTAACAGGCAGTGAAAGGAGTCAGTAGTCTTTAAAAGGATAGCTCACTCTAAATAAAAATTCTGTCATCATTTACTCACCCTCATGTCAATTCAAACCCGTATGACTGTCTTTCTTCCATGCAAGCAATATATGATATTTTTCCTGGCTGCTCTTTTCCATTCTTATGTAGCTCTCAAGTGTCATTTTTACGACACATCTTCATGACACAATATACTTAGATTTGAGAGGTGCACTTAAGATTTTCAGTGAATAACAAATTTCAGATAAAAATTATATATAATGATATATAGATATATATATATAATTTAATCAAATTGTAAAAAAAAAATATATATATTTTTTAAATATTTTATTTAATATTTAATTTCAATATCATATTGTTATCATATATTTAATTTCATCAAATAGAAAATAACAGTGAAAATATTTTGTAATTTCTCCTTTAGTCATTTTTTTTTTTTTTTTTGGTGAACTATCCCTTTAAGAATCAGTCTCAGGTCTTCAAGTAAAGTTTGAATACACTGTTTTTAGATCCAGCATGTCAAAAGCTGCTGATCTGAGACCAGTTTTGTGAATTAAAAAAGATGATACAAGACTGGATTGGGACTGGCCTGTACTGCTTCGGATCAAAACTGGAAATAATCCGAAGATCACGGGCAACAGATACAGATACCAGATGGAGCGAGTGTGTACGGGAGAGAAAATATGAAAAAAAAAGACATTAGCAGAGTGATTATGTGCAGCCTATATCGGCACAACTCAGGGGTGATCTTCAGTTCACGACGAGAGAGAGAGATGAAAAGATAATATCAGCTACATGCAGGATGAGAGAGATGAACACGCTCATCTGTCTGTATCCTCTAATCTGAGTAAACAGGGCGATGTTGGTGTCACACACAAGGGCGTGGAAATAATAGCTCAATCTTCACAGCGCACATCTGCGATAATCTTTAAGTTGGTAGGAAAATATGCCTTATAATCCAGTGTTGAGCGACGCGCACGTAACGGAGCTCCAGGGGGGGTTGTGGGAGGATAAAGGGGGACTTTTCAACATCATTCTCTGTTTAAACTCAAGCAAACAGGCGACTGTTTCCATTCAATCATCGTTTATGTTTTCTCAAACTGTAAATCAGTTGACACAGACTGTTTCATTGTCCGCTAATAATTTGTAAACACACACAAAATCAGCGGAATTGCTTCTCTGTGTTTGTTTTAAAAGAGCCCGTTTAGAACAATTCTCCGTCTGCACTGGAAAGATGCCACTTTTCGCACAAGTTTACGTGGACGCAATCCTCTTAAGAGTAATCACCCACCTCTGGTTTATACTAACACATTCACGCTAATCTTCTCAAAGGAGAGAGCTTCGACGATGTGAAAAATTCGCAAACTAGTTCTTACTATAGCTGAACTAGCTAACAAGAACTAGCTATATTTAATAATCTTTCCGCTATAAAGAAACTTTTGTACAATGGAAAGGTCTTAATCTTAAAAATTAAGGTTCCAAAATGGATTTTTTACACTTACTCAAAGAACTTTCAGTGAACAGTTTTTAAAACCATTGTGAATAACGTGAGTGAAGATCATTTTTATAATCAAAATAACCTTTTTCCACATTGAAGAACCTTTTGTGCAATGGAAAGGTTCCATGAATATAAAAGGTTCTTCTTGGAACCATCAATTCCAATAAACAACCTATATTTTTAGGAGTATACTGATGCAATGGAAGAATCATTTCATGTTTGGAACACAATTTAATATATTTTTGTTGAAATCTGAGAGATTTCTGAACCTCCATAGACATCAACGCAACTACCACATTCAAGGCCCAGAAAGGTGGTAAACGTGCATCGAAGACTAACTTGGACGAGAAGAAATAGTTGAATAAATTGGTTTATAAATTGGCGCAAAAAAAAAGTATTCTCATAGCTTCATAAAATTACGGTTGAACCACTGATGTCACATGGACTATTTTAACGATGTCCTTACTATCTTTCTGGTCCTTGAACGTGTAAGTTGCGTTACTGTCTATGGAGGGTCAGAAATCTCTCGAACTGCATCAAAAATATCTTAATTTGTGTTCCGAAGATGAGCAAAGGTCTTACAGGTTTGGAATGACATGAGGGTGAGTATTTAATAATAGGGATGGGCATTTTTGGCAATTTCTTATTTCGATCATCGATAGGTTTCAAAAACGATTAATTGAGTACTCGGGGGCGGGGCGTGTGTGGGGGGTGGGGCATGGCCATAATGGAGATAATGAAAATATCTGAAGACTGTTATGAAAATGAATGTTAAAAATAAAAATATAACATGAAAACATGTCTATGAAAACATGATTAGAACACTGTTAGATTATGATTATGATGCAGCGATGATATTAAAAAAAAGAAGCATCTAAAAAAAATAGCTGCCTGAGGTCAAGCTGACTTTATGCCAGTAAACTGAAACCTGTTCTATGTCACTTCCTATGATATTAATCAGATAACTTGGATACATAACATAGATGTAACATTACAACTTTTATCTGCACAAAAGGATGCATATGCCAGTGAAATTTAAGTTATGCTCTATAGCGAGAGAGAGAAAGCTCCTGCCGTGATGCGTTTTCAACAACGCGCTGAAACACGGGTAAGGACAAAATTTACTATAGATTTCACATACTATAAAGTTCTCATTATAATGCTTATGTCATTAATGTTTATGACAGATTTGTGCTATATTTTCATTTACATTATCAAGTGATTCCTGAAATCTCCTGCGTGTTTTCGAAGCTATATGAAGTACGAAAACAATTTTAATTTAAGTATGCCTACTGTTGAACAAATATGATGAAAAAAATAACTGCTGCATTATTATTGCTGGATCATTATTTTTAAAAAAGAAACATCTAAAAGCAGTATGTCCATCTCAAATAACTTAGTCAATGTCGGGCACTGCATTTTAGCATGAAACTAAACATTGGTAATATGCAGCGCATTCAGCGTGTAAATAAATGTTAATATCCCAACGCATCCTATATTAGATTAATCAGATATGTATGTAGCTAACCCAGACATCACTAAGTGACTTCAAGGCCAAGCTTCTCTCTCTTCTCACGTCTATACTTTGAACCGTATGCTGTTGCGAGCTAAACAATCAGAGCTCAGGGTGCCACCCAAAGTGCTGCTATAAACAATCAGAATTTTTTTCCCCACGATCATCGTTTTCATGATCGATCATCGCTGTCACGGCTGAGTACTCGAGTACTCGATTGCTATTGCACATCCCTAATTAATAACAGAATTTAAATTTTTGGGTGAACTATCCCTTTGATGATTTAAAGAATAATCTAATCTCTTTCCTCCAGTAAAGAATCTTTTGCACAATGAAAAGGCTCCATGGATGTAAACAGTTCTTCATGGAACCATTTATAATCTTTATTTTTAAGAATGTATGAGATCCAAGGTCCTCTGGAGCAAAAGTGTTGACATTAGGCCATAGCTTGAAAAACCTGGATAACTTTTAGGACTTGAATATGCATATTTATGGATATGTTGCGAAACGTGAGTAGAAACACTCACCGTTTTCTGGCTGGTCCTTGATGTCGCCTTCACTGGGCTGGTTCGGACTTTCAGATTGCCCCGTTTCTGCAGAAAGACACACAAAGAGACAGAAAGTGAGACTTTTGTTTCATGACCACAATGAAATCATGCACTTGACAGCATCTCGAAAACGGTTTCTGCAGTCTAAAGACTCAAGATAGAAAATGTCTAGTCCAGAGTACTAAGTAATCACCGTGCTGACCATGCAGTCTGGCTGCCAACTGCACACTGGCCGCACAGGTGAAACCCTACGCTGATGTGTGTACACAGGAGGCCACCGTGCTGCCGGTTCAATAGAGCTGACTGCTACCATGGTATAGGCCGAAAGACAACTGCATGTGTCGTAAAAATACTCCCTGTCTTTCTAGGCATTAAACGACTGTGGATATAAGTTAACATGTTAATAACAATAAGGTAAATTACATTTTATAATATATATATATATATATATATATATATATATATATATATTAAGATATACAATTATAATAAAACGTAAATAAATACAATTTACAAAATAAAATTAAAGAGAATTCTGTGATTACATAAATCAATTGACAGACCTAACTGTAAATTTCAGACTGTATAGCATTCAGACGCAAAGGGAAGTTATCGGAATAGAAGGTCTGACTGTACTCTAGCCAATGTCCTTTTGGCACGCGGCTCGGTAGGTCAGACCGACAGTGGGGTCTGGGCTGTGAATTCACACTGAGTGTGCTATTTGCAGCCGAGGCACTTATGGAAATAAGTCTAGAGAGAGAGAAAGCCTTCAGACCTGGGTGTACTGCATAAAAAAGGCCCTATAAATTTGATGGGCTCCGATTTCTCCCAAGAAGTGCTCTTTAACGGTGCCATTAGCTGCAATAGCAATGATTCGTGCCGTGACGTTAAGGGAACTTTCGCAAAGATTCACCCGGGTCCCTTTAACTCTTATACGACAGCCAAAAATGGCAAAGAAACACCCTTTAAGATGATTTAGATGCTGGGGTGAGTATTGATTTCCCACTGGAGATAAAATAGTCATGCTGGGAGAAATATTACCTATGTCGTGCTAGCAAGCGCACAAAACAAAATGGCTGGCGAATTTGGGATCCGTATCTGATTAATGAATTTTTAGACTTCATTTTTTGCCAGAAGACACATTACAAATATCATTTTGGAACACAAATTTAATTAAAAGTCTAAACTGTGCAAAAATTAGTGTACAAAAATGGTTCAAATTTCGGTTAAAGAAAATTTTTTGATAAAAGAAGAAAAAGAATTAATGACTTTTTCCACTTCATTTTTTGGGCAAAATATATGTTAAAACATCACTTCGGAACACAAATATAACTAAAAGGTTAAATCTCTGAAAAAATTGTGTACAAAAATGCTCTAAATTTCAGTTAATTTTACAGTAAATCACAAAAAACAATTTTTTTATGAAAGAAAAAGATACAAGACTTTTTCCACTTCAGTTTTTGGAAAAATAAACGTTAAAACATCACTTTGGAACACAAATTGTAACTAATAGGCTAAATTGTGCAATAATTAGCATACAAAAACGCTTCAAATTTCAGTTAATGATAAATCACGGAAAACAAACTTTTGATAAAAGAAAAAAAAGATTATGTTACAACGTCAAAACATCACTTCGGAACATAAATGTAACTAAAGGGCTAAACTGCACAAAAATTAGAATACAAAAAAAAAAGTTTCAAAATTCGGTTAATGATAAATATAGAAAATAAACTTCTGATAAAATAAGAAAAAGATTTATGACTTCTTAAAACACCCATTTGGAACACAAATGTAACCAATAGGCTAAATTGCGCAATAATTAGTGTACAATAATGATTCAAATTTCAGTTAACGATAAATCACAGAAAGTAACTTTTGATAAAAGAAGAAAAAGCAAAACCCAGACCCCCACCACCACCAAAAAAAAAAGTTTGGCCAGCCCCTTCATCTGCTCCTAGACAAAGTAAACAATTTAGGGCCTTGTTTGCATTCAGCTCAGCATTACCGTCTGCATCAACAGTTTAAAACAAAGACAATCTGAAGAGTGGGCCGAAACAACGAAAAAAAAAAAAAAACACGCAGCAACAACCCCCGCCCCAGCAACAGCCCAGAGATATGTGAAAGCACAACGAAAGGGTCCGGGAAACCGGGTGCCGGGTGGGTGCGTGTGTGCGGGGACTTTCACACACTCTCCCAGTTGCCCTCCGCGGACCAAGTGCTCTCTCACACAGTGCCCATTGCTAATTAAATATGCAAATGAGGCGTGAGACCCAGACTCTGTGTGTCACATCTGCATTTACCCCCTATCGAGGGCCCTCGGAGAGCGAGGGGGGAACAAAAAGACCCCTCCCGCCCGAAATAAACAACAAAAAAAGACACTAAACAACAAACAACTAAATACCGTGCACAAACAGGCCCATTCACTAGGCCTAAATCCTCTATACAAGAGCATAACAAGCCACTCTATGGGCCACCGATTGAAAGACAGAGGAGGGATGGTTCCTGTGTATCTCTAATTCTGTTCTCACACCATCAAAAAGATGGGAACGCCGCTCGGGTGTGGGAGAAGAAAAGCAACCTGGAGCGTCTCAGTCGACGTGTTATTCCACCTCGATTCGACAACGGAATTCATTATGGAACAATCGAAAAGGGACGCAGAGGTAAAACGACGTCGTTTAGCGTCCGATAACAAGCCTGGGATAATTGAGACGAGCTCAGGTTGCTTGAACGTGGCCGAATTATTCGTCGAGGTGATTCCCTAATTAGATCATTAGGACCGGGGCTTGCAGCGGCAGGCAGGTTGGGCAGGAGCGTTATGCCCCCTGGCTTGCCTCTGACTCCGACTGCCTCCTTCCTCTCCCAGGCCAGGCCGAGGGCCTTAGGGGGGCGTGCACATACACTCACACACACACCGCCTGGTCTGTTTCATTATGCATGCGCTAAACCATCTGTACTTCTCGCAGGTCCGCTCGTCCCAACCCGCCGCTTTCTCACCAAGTGCTTTGCTGTAATCCAATTGTGTGTTAAAACCCCGCTTTCAAAAGGCCCTTTACACAGTGGGCTCAGGAACACGAAGGCCCATAAAAGGAGGCAGAAACTTAATTTAGAAATACAAACGGGCCTTTCTGGAGTATCAATGGAAGGTGAAGCTCCAGGGATTGGAGCATTGTTTCCACAAGTATCGTCCCCCAGATTTTTTTTTCTTTCGGGCCGCCACAAACATTATGAGATGGTGGGTGCCGGATTCCTGCGTGGTCGCACTCGAGACTATCCGGACTATCCGAGGAACTCGGAAGGAACGTGTTTTAGAGCGATCGCTACAGCAACACAAATATGTTTTTTTTTTCTATTTTTTTTTTGGAGAGCAGCATATTTGGGCCATGATGCACATTACATAAAAATGACTTGGGGGAGAAAAAAATTATTTCTGGGAACTGCAATGAGTCACAGATGAGGAACATGTTGATGAAACCTGAAATTGTGAGTGACGTGAGAAAAAAGGGAGGAAAGGCAGGAGAGAAAGTGTAAATCAAGTGGAATATGCAATATTAAATAATCTCTAATAAATTAATGCTTTTAAAAAATGCGCAAATGCTCATATAAAATCATTTTTCACCAAATTTCTGGCAACTAAAATATTACTTATAGTTTCACTTAAAACCAAATGCCATTTCAAGCATAATGGACAAAAATGAAGGAATACGGCATGACAAAATATGAACAATTTGTGCCAAAAGACAACTAAATTATGATCAACTGAATGATGCTCAGTTGAAAACGAATATGATTGTCAAAATCTTTCATGAATGAATAAATTGTTAGTATTTGGTAGTAGGTGCAATTTAGGTTAATATAAAAAAAAATACAATCATCAAAGCTGCATTTATTTGACAAAATACAGTAAAAACAGTAATATTGCAAAATTTTATTATAATATAAAATAACTGTTTTTATTTGAATATATTTTAAATGTAATTTATTCCTGCTATGCAAAGCTGAATTTTCTGAACATTACTTCAGTCTTCAGTGTCACGATCCTTCAGAAATCATGCTAATATGCTGATTTGCTGCTCAAGAAACATTTATTATTATTATATATATATATATATATAAAGTGTCTCTCTCTGTTTAAATCTACATTAAAGACATCTCTTTAGCCAAGCATTCACATAATGCATCTCATAATCTTGTACTGCAGTTATATCTGATCAAACACACATTATTGTTCTTTAGCTTGGATTGAACAAATTATTTTTGCTTGGTTGGAACAGCAGCTACGCTAATTATGTCTCTATTTGTTTCTCTGTTTCTGCCACGGGATGTAACTAAGATTTACACAAGCTTCAGTCTGGATCCAGAACACCTGAGAAGAGATGATGCCAACCCCTCAGAGGACCTCAGATGATGCCTACCCTCAGACAACATACAGAACTACCAAATTTCGCCATAAGTTAAATATATTAAGTTTCTACAATATATAAATATATTGTAGAAACTTAATTTCCTGTAAAGCTGCTTTGCAACGATTTGTATTGTCAAAAGCGCTATACAAATAAACTTGAATTGAATTTAATTGAATATATATACATACATACTTATACACACATATATATATATATATATATATATATATATATATATATATATATATACATACATACATACATACATATACATATATATATATATGTACACACACTTTATCACCATTTCATATCAAGACAGGTTGTCATTCTTCTGCATGGGGAAGTGGAGAAAGACGTTTGTTTCCGTCAGGCTACTGCCCGTGTTCAGTGTTTGAGTAACTCTGACCTCTCCCCCTGCACTTTTACGTCACACCGTATTTAATAAGAGGCAGTGTTTAGACAGGACCCTTCTGCTTCTCCTCTATAGATCAGCCCGTTGCCGAGGCTTGCGCTGTTTTTCTTCTCTCATGGAGCGTCGCTTGTTTACACTGCTGTTTTCGGAGGACCGGGAAGCAAGACGGGAGAGGATAGTGTTACAGGCCGTGTTTACAGATCCTGTCTGGATTTTGAATAGTAATACTGGTGTGTTTTCTTTCGTTCTTCTTTAACTTTTGAGAAATACAGAATGCACTTTTAAGGACAGGGACCAAGGTAGGGAGCCCTAGCGGCTTTGATGTGGTTCAGTCAAGCTCGTACACCAGAGTAGGGTGTGTAAAAATGAGCAGAATCCACTCTGCGGTCTCCCAGCGATGACATTATGGGATCATTGTGGTACAGTAAACCAACTATTGCAATCCTGCAAAAAGCAATAAAACTACCCAAGTCTCAATTATTAAGTCAGTATGACTTGAGCTATTCCCCCCTGCAAATATAAAGAAAGCTAAACCAGACTATAAGAGAGAGCTATCAATAAGCGCTAGCACGGTAAAGGAATGCCATGTTTCCTTACTTGAACTTGTAAATCAGCTCTTGTGCTAGCGGTGTAAGACAAGCTGTCTGGACTGCCAAGCTACCGTTACCAAGACACAAAAGCGGGACATTCCTGACTTATTTGAATCCCTGTTCCCCCTGGACTGGCGGGGGCATTGGGAACAAGATATCATTATTAGCTAATGCAAGATGGAGGGTGGAGTAATGAAAAGGTAACACAGAATAGTCAAAAGCACGGTTCAAAACCTGTCTTGCTGTCTACATATGCAACATCCTAACTGAAATGTAACCCTGTACAGCAAGTGCTCAAAAGTGCAAGTGTACTGTTAGCATGATGCTAAGCTATCAACAGGATACTCTGACAAGCATAAAGATCCAGAGCATGCACAAATACTGAGTAAAATGGTCCTACATTTTGTGATAAATGACTGAATGTGAACATAAACGATATGGTTAATTTATATCAGATAGAGTTGCATGATTTGTACTTGTAAGTAACTGCATAAAAACAAACTTAAGATGAATTGGTTCATTTTTACTGCAGCTATTTTGGCTGAATTTTAGCATGTTGCTAAGCTAACGATGCAGAACTGTACCAAACATAACATGAGAAAGAAGAAAATTGTCCTAAATTTAGTAAAGAAGATAAGTTAAACTTTATCTATCATAAACTTTATATGTATAAACAATTGTAGAAAACAAATTTGAAATGAATTACGCACAATTCTTTTTCACTGGAGTTATTTTAGCGAAACTTTACCATGCTGCTAAGCTAACAATGCAGTACTCTAACAAGCATAAAAATACACAGCATGCACAAGTAAAAAGGACCTAAATTTAGTGATAAAAGACTGTTGTGAATTTTGTAATGACAAATTATTTGGTTAATTTATATCATGTTATCTTTATCTAAACTTTAGCATGTTGCTAAGCTAACAAAAGAAGAATGATTGATTAATTTATATAATACGCCTTCGAAAAACAGTGTTGAGGGTAACGCATTACAAGTAACGTGGGTAACGTAATCAGATTACTTTTTCCAGTAACTAGTGAAGTAAAGCACTTCTTTAAAATTTACAAGAAAGTATCCGAGTTACTTTTTCAAATAAGTAACACAAGTTACTTTGTTTTCCCATTTGAGGCTTAATAATTTCACTTTTGGTATGAAAGGGCCTTTACAGTTGCCAACAATATAACTTCTGGGTTTTTTTGTTATAAAAAATTAATAAGCAATCTCAGCTCAGGCGACAAAAAGTAATGCAAAAGTAACGTAACGCATTACTTTCCATAAAATGTAACTAACTTAGTTAAAAGTAACTGATTAGCTACTTTTTCATGGAGTAACACAATATTGTAATGCATTACTTTACAAAAGTAACTTTCCCCAACACTGCAAAATACTTACACAACTTTTTTCTCTGCATTTATTTTAGGCAAACTTTGTGTAGTATCAAGTGGGTAAATTTTCCTCTTCACTTCCTGTGATATTTCAATTTCAATTACACCTGTTCTCTATGCTGCAGTGCCCTTCGGACAAAACATATATGCTTCCTACACTACACAGGGCACTGAAACATAACCTTAGTCTCTCCATTCTTCTCTCCATGGCTGGTCGAAATGTTCCAGAGGGAGAGAAGGAAAAAGTGGACCATCCTCACTGCTAGCAGCTCCTCTTTGGGAAGAAATGTATTCCCCTGGCCTGTAGGCAAACCCTTTCTTTCTTCCTGAGCGCTGTGCTTCTCGACTCCCCTGATATGAACTACAGTTTCTAGGAAAAGGCAGGAAAGGCAAGCAGAGGAGGAGGAGGAGAAAAAGTTCTTGGCCTTTTCCAAGGAAGGGAGTGCGAGAGAGAATCAGAATCCCAGAACTCCCCTGGGATATGGTGAAATATACAGCCCTGGGGCCACTTTCAATTTACTCTCTGCAGTTCTCTTTCCCTCTCTCCCTCTCTAAATAGCCGGGGTGTGAGAGAGAAGTCGAAGCTGTCAGAGATCTAATGTGTACCGCGACCTCCTGTAGCCCTGATGTGGAGAAATAGAAAGATCGCGAGTGGGTCAAGTGTCTGTGTGAGCATGGATTCCTCAAAGGGAGTATGAGGAGAGGGGAATATCCGCAACACCAAACAAGAAAAGAACAAAAAACGAACCGAAATACATTAGACTTCGATATTGAGACTGAATTTAAAATACCAGAATGAAGTGATTAGGCTAAAATAAGACCTTTGGAAACATCGGGCCAAAAGTAGCATACACTACTCCAAACAAAAAGCCATATTGCTGCGATGCCTACTTCCGCAAGCTCCAGACACATCCTGTCTTTGTCTTCAGAGCATCTCTTGCTTGCCCTAATTAAATGCACACGGTGGCACAGGTACAGGAGTTTGTCCTTGTTCTGACAGCGGGGATCTTTCAACAAATATAGTTTGGAAAAAAAAGAACCGGGCTCTCCATGTGGCCCCTGGGGTTCAGGAGAACAACACAATAGGCAGTACTGGCATTGTTATTCTTGACTCTGAGCCTATGTGTGCTGTAAGGAGAGAAGAATGCTTGCATTTGACCTCTGTCAGGCCTGATTTCCTGCTAAAGCGGAGTTGTGTCTCAGGACGCGGTACTGAATCAGAAAAAAGTGTTGTCAGTTTGATTGTCATTTGCCAGAGATCTAATCTCAGTGAGTACCATGAGACCCTCCTTTTGTGGCATGGGAGTCTATGTGTGTATGTACATGAGTGCCGTAATTCATCGCTCTCCAAGAGCCCAGCTGACAGGCTCCAGCTGCAGAAGTGCGACGTACATGGTGGGTGTTCATTGCTGTCAGAATCGCCGACACACCTGTCTCCACAACAACCACCGCCTGTAGCTAGGTAGTCCGTCTCCAACTGACATGGAGGTGTCAATGCTTGCTACAGTAGTCATGCTGACAGTGACATGAAAGATGAGACTTTTTTGGACATACAATACTCCTTATACAAAGGAGTTACACAAACTCTAATATAGAACTTGAAATGGGGGAACCATTTTGATGTACTTCAACAGGAAGTTGAGGCAGGCCAAATCAAAAACGTTATTCTAAACATACCCACACTTGACAGCTCGTGCTAAGAAGAAATGCAATGACAAACTAAGCTTTGCTACTCGCTATTGTTAATTAAAGGGATAGTTCACCCAAATATGAAAACTCGGTTATTAATTACTCACCCTCATGCCGTTCCAAACCTGTAAGACCTTCGTTCATCTTCAGAACACAAATTAAGATATTTTTGATGAAATCCGAGAGCTTTCTGACTCTGCATAGACAGCAACGCAACTGATACGTTCAAGGTCCAGAAAGGTAGTAAGGACGTCATTAAAATAGTCCATGTGACATCAGTGGTTCAACCGTAATGCTATGAAGATACGAGAATACTTTTTGTGTGCAAAGAAAACAAAAATAATGACTTTATTCAACAATTTCTTCTCTTCCGTGTCAGTCTTTGATGCACGTTCACAAGAGCTGTTTACAAGCAAAAAATTGTTGAATAAAAGCGTTATTTTTGTTTTCTTTGCACATTAAAGTTGTTATTTTTGTTCATTTCAGTCATGATGCTGTCTATGCAGGGTCAGAAAACTCTAGGAATTCATCAAAAATATCTTAATTTGTGTTCCGAAGATGAACAAAGGTCTTGCGGGTTTGGAACGATATGAGGGTGAGTAATTAATGACCAAATTTTCATTTTTGGGTGAACTATATGATTGGATCGAATTTGCATAGTGCAAGATGAGTCATCAATACTTTGGTCCAATTTCCTGGAAGAAAAAGACTAATTGCTAAATCTTTAATTGTTTCAGGACTAGCATAGAGATGGCATGAAATCTACCAGACATGGAATAGAAGCCACAAAACGGGTCGTTTCAGTACAGATTTCTGTGTTTATTGGATCACAAACTGTGAACTTTACCCATAAACATGACCGTAAGTCAATCCACATAGCATCAAAACGTGGCGGGCAACATTTGCACCATTCATGGCACAGGAGGGAGTGCTTGGCTGGCCACTGATACCAGCTACAACGCTGTGGGCAGAGAGCCTCGTCTCAAACCCCCTTCTTCCCATCTCTCTCAGAATGAGTGAAAATAGAAAGTCTCCATGATCTTGGCAGTAGGACGTTTGGAGAAAAAAAGATGGGGTGATTCAATTTGGCAGCCAACTTTTTCACTCCCTCTCCTTTCGTTGTCTTCCACTCTCTCTCTCTATCGGCTCGCTCTCTTCCTTAGAGAGTGGCTGGCCGTAGCCCGTGTTTGGAACAAACTGGAAGACACTTGCCAAAGCTGAAGCGAACACCGCAAGGGATGCACTACTCAGCCCGCAACTTCCCCTGCAATGCACTTCTCTCCAGCCACTTCTCACTGAGGAACCCCCCCCACTTCTCACTGAGGAACCCTAGCCTTGCCGCTAGAAAAAGTGGCCACCCACAAGTCCACACATCAAAACGGGAAAAAAATAAATAAATACAAAAGGCATCAAAACATTTGAGAAAAAAAAAAATTATAATAAAATAAAAACAGGAGTCATGTTGGATTAAGAATTAATGCTTTCATTAAAAAATAAAATAATAATAAACACTATATGTAATATATATAAAAAGTAAAAAAAAAAATTATATACACACACACACATATATATATATATATATATATATATATATATATATATATATATATATATATATATAAAATGTATTATTTATCAAGGTAAAATGTAGTAATAATATATAGATTATATTATCTATATAATCTTAATTATAAATTAATTATCATATATTAAATATAAAAATATTACATTTGATTCTCTCTCACTCTATTATGAATTTGGACTTGATAAATATTATATAAATATAAAAAAAGACAAAAATCTAAAAGATAAATAAATAAACCAATTATAGTTATTGCAATTAACTGTATAATTTATTTTGTTATATTCATCATAATATATTTTTTGCTGCTCTATACTGAGGTTACAGGACTAAAACAGCCAGCCTACATAAAATAAAATTACCTAATTTTTCCAAGAAATACAATCCTTATTGATTTTTCATTTTATATTGATTTGATTTAATTCATCCGATGAATGGAAATGATAAAAACTAATTTCAAAATGTAGCCGGTCGATACTTAGTTCTTGTGCACTTTCTAAATTTCACGTAAATCACCCGTGTCCATATTTCACGTACAGTAAGTGTTGCATAAACAATCTCCCCACAGCCCACAAGCAAGGCACTACATTTAAGCCCTGACACGAGCTCTATATTGTCTAGACCAGTCATTTTTATTTATGCTGTGCAATTGTGTCGTGAATTAGAATTCAAAAGCGATCGTTTCGAGAGGCTGGGGAAGGAAAAGCCTTTGGACAAATGCTCAGTTGTGAATGGCGACTCGGTCCAAGTCCCTGGCGTACACCCGAGGCATTCATGGAGATGCCAGCCAAAGCTCTAGGTTGTCATTTCAACCCTTCCAGGCCCTTAAACTAACAGTGAAATCGGTAGAAGAACAGGGAGGGCGTGAAAAACAGAAACACACTGCCGTCTACAAACAAAACCGTCGTGTGCTGTCTCAATCGTGGCTGAAGGACAAGAAAGCGCTACAGCGTCCAACTCGCGTCAAAGACAGACAGGCCAACGAGAACTGACAATTTCACGTAGGATGTTGAATTTCATTTTCACCCTACGTGTGGAAATATAATGCCATCACGCTCTGCTCCCACACCATCGCTCCTCCCCTCCGCCTCCATTTTGTGCCGATCAGTCTACCACCATTTTAAGACGGTCGCTTCTCGACAGGAACACAAAACGCAACAATCAGGCCTGTCAGGTGAGAAACTCATCATCTGCTTGCCGCAATTGTACTTCAGACCATTCAAACACAATCGTTCTAATAATTAAAAATGCGATCGTGTACGTAAACAAAAGAGCGGGAAAACGTGCCAAAAGCAACTCGTTGGTGCTCTTCATCGTCCTTTTTTTCCCCTCCACCACACAAGCTTATCCCAACCATAGCTGCTAAATCGTCCTGCCAGGCACAGCAATACCGAGAGAATCACGTTAGCTGCTCCTATTGTTGGATGACACAGAAAACGCCGTTGCCAAGAAGTTTACTGCCAAGTTCAACAACATCCTGATTTGAAAAAAAGGAGGGAAAAAAGACAAAAGTCCGATCCCACACACGCAGGCGCGTATAACCATTACTTTTGGGAGATTCATTAATAACGCGGAGTTGCAGATGTTACCATTTATCTCTAATACACCCTCACTGCTCTTAATACTTCACACCCTGGCAGCCATCTTAAAAGCTCTGGCAACCATTTTAAAAGTGCCCTCTCTTTATTTGAGCGCCTGCCATCCCCCCGTGCCACCCTTTGCCGAACAATAGGCTACTCAGGATTTAGCAACCGCGGTGGCCAAATCCATAATTTGCCATTTTTATGGCAAACAAAATGGGAAAAACTGAGATAAATAAGATACAAACAGAGACAATGTCTAATATTGCGTTCTGCAATTCTACCAACAATAAAACTGATTGAATACTGAGTCAACGTCACATTGCAACACAATACAATATAATATGTACAATCTATGCAAAACGTTGTAAAATATGATCATTTGCATGCATGTAGGAAGTGTATGTTCTCAAAAAGATGTCTAAAAATGTGAAAAATAATACATTTAAGTTGCGTGTAAAATTTACAATTTTGTCATTGTTAAAGCGATTCTTACATTACACAAAAAATAATAATAATAAAAATGCAATAAGATATAATTAATATTAATATTGTTCAAAAGTTTGGGTACTGTAAGATTTTTATTTTTACAGAAATTAATACTTGTATTCAAAGAAAATTCATTAAATTGATCAAAAGTGACAGTAAAGACATTTATAATGTTAAAAAAATATTTATTATAATATAAAAGATAAATGCTGACCTTTTTAAATTCCTAGTCATAAAACAAATGGTTTAAAAAAAAATATGCAGCACAGATTATTTTAACATTGATACTACTACTACTACTACCAATAATAATAATGTTTTTGGAGCAGCAAATCAGCATATTAGAATGATTTCTGAAGGATCATGCGACACTAAAGACTAGAGTAATCATGCAGAAAATTCAGCTTGGCATCACAGAAATAAATTACATTTTAAAATATATTCAAATGGAAAACACTTATTTTAAATTGCAATAAAATATCACCATTTTACTGTTTTTACTGTATTTCTGAACAAATAAATGTAGCCTTGGTGAGCATAAGAGTTTTCTTAATATAAAAACAAAACATTTTTTTCAATGACATATCAAATGTGTCACATGTTGTTAATTATTTTTAAATATCACATTATACATAATAACCCTTTCTACAATATTTGCATTTCTTGTTAACCCCCAAAAATGAAGCCTAACTACTGTATGGTGCCAAAAAGCATCTTTTGACGACTTCTGCAGACAGCAGGATGAAAAGTGGTTTGCATAAAGGAGGAATTTTTCCACAGTTCACATTACAAGGCCCCGCTGGACAGTAAATGTTTGCTTGACTGCCGTAACACAGAATTCACAACACCAGCTATATAACGTTTCAAATTACAGGCTGTTTTACAGCAATGCGAGTGGCTGATGTACTGCAGCGGTGTACTCTTGTGTGTGTGTGTGCGTGGACCTCTGCCCAGACCTGGAGGCCCGAGTCTCATTTATAATGCCTGTTGTTCTGTTAAGATGCTCAAGGAATCACTCACCCACGGCAATTCCAGCAGCGACGGCGGATCAATTAACGAAAGCATGATTAACATTACAGCAGAGCGCCGTGGAATAATGGACATCTCGGGAAAGTGGATTAGGACGAGAGGAACCTTGATGTGCGGCCCGAGATATTGCACCAGTGAAGGACGCCATCAGCAGCGGCATGACATAAGCCAGACCGAAATAGTTTGGGAATGCAATTGATGAATTGCCATATTGATTCAGTTCTGCCTCACTTACCATAATTATAGCGCTGTAATGGATAGCATTACCGCTGCTGCTTTTTGTTTTATCCTTTCTTTTCCTTTTTCATCAACTCTCCACTTCGGAACTTGTTTGGAAACTGTACGAACATGTATACGGTTGTACGCTCTGATCGGAAAGCCAGAGATGTAAATGACATACTTCTGAAGCCCTGAACTTGTCAAAATCCAAATTGGTATTATATATGAAAATCCACTCTTAGCTGGAAGCCCTGCATAGTTATGCAGATTTTGGGTTCATCTGAACCTGATTGCAGGAGTTTCTTAGGGAGAATTTACATAAAACATGTTCTTGCTTTCAAAAACAGCTACACTAAGCGCAACAGAAGCGAACATGATGTATCTAAGCGCGCTTATAAAAGTTGGAGTACGTTTAAATTAAAAACACACTACGTGATGTGGTCCAGTGGCCAAAAATGTTTGATGAAACTGATAGAAAATAAATGCACAAGATGTGACGAAATGTCCAAAAACGTCTATTTTAACGTGCATAACTACATTTATAAAAAAATAAATAAAAAATATATTATATAAAAATACAATAAATAAAAATAAATAATATAATAAAAATGATAAAATAACAATACATAAAAAACTAAAAAAAATGTGAAAAAATTTAAATGCATAAAATAAATATGTAAATTGAAAAACATATATATATTGTATTATATATATTATATATATATAAAATTAAAAATTTATATATATTATATATATATAAAATTAAAGAACTAATAAAAAATTGAAATGCATAAAAATATATTTAATTTACATTTACGTTATTAGATTTTATATATTTTATATAATATTAATATAATTATAATATTAATATTTTTTTTGATTTGCACAAGTTAAATGTGAGTCATACATATTTAAAAATTATATAAATATGAGTGAAAAATTAATTATATTAATGAAATTAATGATTAAAATATGCATAATTTTAAATACATTTGAGGTTTATAAATACATCACGTTTATTACATAAAAATTTAGTTTTTATGTGTGTGTGTGTGTGTGTATTTATCTATACACAAAAAATAAATACATATCTAAATATATACATATTTAGAATAATATCATGTACATTTAATATCTATCTATCTATCTATCTATCTATCTATCTATCTATCTATCTATCTATCTATCTATAAATATAAACTAATAAAAAATTGCATGCATAAAAATAAATATGCAAATAAAAATAAAAATATAATACATAGTATATTGTAATAAAGTACTAATAAAAAAGTTCGCAAAAAATAAAATTCTCAAAAATTTATTTAATTTATATTTATTTTATTATTATATTTATTATATATATATTTTTTATATATTTTATATAATATTAATATAATTATAATATTTAGAATATTATCATATATAATACCAATAGATTTTTCAAGGTTATTTGTATATATAAAAACCTTTTTTATATGATCTAAATATATATAAATACGTATGTATATATACATTTTTTGAGGTTTATAGATACATTATATGTGTGTATATATATATATATATATATATATATATATATATATATATATATATATTATATGTATGTATTATGAAGTAACAACTGTATCTATACAAATACACAGACACATATGTATTTATCCGCACATACATATACATATATATATATATATATATATATATATATATAAAATGACCTGATCCAACAAGCAACTAGTTATTCATCAAGGCTCTACTACCTTGATACTTTCTCTGTCAGTTTTGTAGCGTGACCCTCTGCAGCGCGCTGCCTCTCAGGGTCACTCTGATCTGATGAAGAATGCCAGCGTGGGGAGCCAATGTCAGTCCCACATAGACACAAAGTGCCGACTCATAGCAGGAGAGTGGAGCTGGCCTCCTCCTCTCTGCGTCTCAGTCATTGATAACTAGAAAATGTTACCAGAGAAAGGTTACTATGAGCCACACAATGGGCTTCTTGTATTGTTGCAACCCCCTGGGTCGAGCAGAGAGGGAGAGAGGGGACTCCTGGCACGTCTCCTTTCAGAAGGCTCTGTTACACACTGACTCGAGCCTTTATAGTGCTAGTATGATCATGTAGAGACGTTTTCGCAAGTTTGTTCCGTGTGTTACGTCAAACCATACTTTACGAAGAAGTAAAACGCCACTATATAAAATTGAAAAGTAAAAACGTTCCTGGATGTAAACTAGGTTTGGATGTCATTTTTGAGCAAATACGGAATACTGGATGACAGTCCAGAAAAGGCGAGAGGAGCGTATGGTAAGGGTGGTGTGGAGAGATCGATAGGGGCCGTTAGGGACCGCCGTCTCTCAGGTTACTGTGTGTGTTGCCCACGAGCCCGTCTGGAGCTCTACCCTGACCACACACACGTCCCAACAGCCAAATCCTGCAGCGCCCACTCTGAAGTAGCAAAACAGCATTACATATTACTCTATTTATATTTATATTTAATATATTAAATATAAATAAATAAAATATTATTATTATTGTTGTTATTATTATTATTATTATAAATATTATCATTATTACATATTGAATACATTATTGTAGTTGTTACAAATAATTATCATCATGTAAATTATATAACAACATCATATATATGAATTATATAATAGTAATATTTATATTTAATGTATTAAATATTAAACAAATAAATTATAATAATAATTATTATTATTATTATTGTTATTGTTATTAATTTTTAATAACTTTGACTATTTTGTATTAAAAAAATATATTTAAAATATGCACAAAAAAATGTATTGAATGTGACCTCAAGTGGTTTACAAACAGCTGCAGTCTATCCAAACATTACCAATAGATATTAATAATATTAATCACTACTAATATTACATTAGTAACACAAATTTGTTTATATAATAATAATAATAATTATTATTATTATTATTATTATTATTTCACATTTTTAAATAACATTTTAACTATTTTTTTTAAATATATTAAAAATATGAATGTACAAAAAAAAATACTGAATGTGACCAAGTGGATTACAAACAGCTGCAGTCTATCCAAACATTACCAATTAATATTCATAATAATATTAATTACTACTAATATTACAGTAGTAACAGGAATTAGTTTATAATAACAGTAATTATTATTATTATTATTATACATTTTTAAATAACATTTAACTATTTTTATTTAAAAATATATAAAAAATACGAATGTACAAAAAATTAATTTATTGAATCTGACCTCAAGTGGTTTACAAACAGCTGTAGTCTAGCCAAACATTACCAATTAATATTCATAATATTAATTACTATTAATATTACGGTAGTAACATGAATTTGTTTATAATAATTATTATTATTATTAAGATTATTTTACATTTTTAAATAACATTAACTACTTTTTCTAAAAAATATATTAAAAATATGAACGTAAAAAAAAAATTATAATTTACTGAATGTGACCTCAAGTGGTTTACAAACAGATGTCGTCTATACAAACATTACCAATTATCAATTATTATTATTATTATTATTATTATCATTATTATTATTTAAATCATATAACAATAGTAATATATAAACTATATTATTATTGTTGTTGTTTTTACAAAAAAAAGTTTTAAAAATATTTACTTAATGTATAGTCCTCATAGTGGTTTACAAATATCTGTAGTCTCTCCAAACATTACCAATTACCATCAAAGCTAATATTGCTAACTTTAAAAAAAAAAATCTTTCTATGCCCAAAAGCATCTAGTAATATTACAGCCGCACCAGTAATTGGATTGTAAATGTCATAGTGACTGAATGAACTTACAGATCTACAGACGTGTGTGTATTGGCGGGCTATGCTTGTTGAGCTGTGGACAATGTCAGCCCAGCCCATCGACCAATGTATCGATCTCTGCTGGGGGAAATTGAGACGGAATTTGCAGTAGTGCAGCTAGGATTTCTGGGCACCGCTCACGCTCGCTGCACACCGCTGTCTCCCTCCCTGGACTTTTACACTGCTTTCTGGGACTTCCTCTTTATTTGACAGAGGTTTTTGGTCAAGATTCAGTGGCTGATATGTGATAACGTACTGTAGCTGCATTAAAAATACAACGTTTTAAAGCAATATTCACTTGAAAATGAACAATCTGTCACAATTTATTTACATTCATGTCGTTCCAACCCTACATTTACTTATTTCGTTAGTTGAATCCAAAACAGATGTTTGCAGAGCGGCTGTTTAATTCAATAAATGAGTTGTTTGGACCACTTTTACAGACTTTTTTGTCATTCTGGAGCATTGAAGACAGGTTTGGAACAACATAAGGGTGAGTAAACAATGACAAAATGTTCATTCAAGTGCATTTTTAAAAGTAAACTGCAGTCCGAAACGGCAAATAAACGCACGCACATGTATGTAAGCAGACTCCCAACCCTTGTGTACGGCCACTTTTAGAGCTGTCAAATATCCCGACCTGAATTCATGGCTAGATCCGACTTCAGCACCCTGTCACCCGTATGGATTACACTCCATGGACCAGGCTGCAACACAGCAGAGGCAACATCTCAATGTCAGGCCTGTTTCTTTACAATCATTCCTTCTATCCCTCCCTTTCTCTCGCTCTCTCTCGCCTTCACTTCTACCAGAATATCCTCAGTTGGCCTTTGGACAGTGTCTCTGGAGGGAGGCAATGCATCAGGCTATTTATCACCCAGCAGTTCCCGCAGTAATCAATTAGTCTTTCAGTGGGCGTACCTGGCCCCTCCGGCCTGGCACTACCTGTTACAAGCCTGCCTTCCTGGAATCGCAGGGCCTGAACTTCTCTCTTGTTTCTTTTTCTCCCTCCTTTCCTCTCACGCGGTCGGCACACTAAGCTGGTGCTCGGGGTAAAACGGGTCTGTTATCAGCAGATGGTAGGGTCAATGAAGGACCAACATAACCATACATGAATGATAGCTCAAAATAAGATTTGT
Organism: Spinibarbus caldwelli; assembly: GCA_039654775.1. Taxonomy (NCBI): domain Eukaryota; kingdom Metazoa; phylum Chordata; class Actinopteri; order Cypriniformes; family Cyprinidae; genus Spinibarbus; species Spinibarbus caldwelli. The sequence goes on from CM077231.1 coordinate 9,216,108, forward strand.
TGAGGAGAGGTGTGCCATTACTTGTCTAAGTGATCAGACTTTTTTGTTTTGTGGATGAGAAAACCTTTTATACTCATAACGAGAGGGATAAGACCAATATCTAGAGACCAGAAGATCAAAGAGCCTTTGACTAGTAAACAGCCACTTAGCAAAGAGTGTTATTGTTAATGAAAACTGAAACAAAAACTAAAATGAAAACAAGAACTAAAACAAAAAACAAAACTAAAATGAAAACAAGAACTAAAACAAAATTAAGTTGAAAATAAGAACTAAAACAAAAACTAAAATGAAAACAAAACTACAACTAAAATGAAAATGAAAACAAAAACTAACGAAAACAAAAAGAAAACTAAAATAAAAACGAACTAAAACAAAAACAAAAACAAAACTAAATGAAAACAACAACTAAAACAAAAACTAAAATGAAAACTAAATGAAAACATTTTGGTTGACTGAAATAAACAAATAAATAAAAATACAAATAAAAGGTAAAAACTTAAACTAATCAAAAAAAAAAAAAAAAAAAAAAAACCATTACAAAAACCAAAAAGCTCCAAAGCTTACTTCAAATAAAAATAGTCACAAATGTGGTTTTATTTTGTGATAAATTGTATATTACCGTTATAAAATATCTGCATTATGATGAAAATGGCACTAAACTGTTCCGAAAAGTGAAACACTTTTTAAATTACACCAATATGTATATTAACTTTGGCAGCCCTAAAATACTAAAACTGAAATAAAATATAAGAATTTGAAACTAGAAAACTCAAATAAATAAATAAATAAATTTAAATAAATTAAAAAATAACTAAATATATAATATAATATGAAAGCTAAAATTAAAAACTAAAATAAAAAAAATTAAATTAAAATTATAAACTACATTACCTTATTAGCACCTACCTTCCTAGAAATCACACACACTACGCATGTAATCGAGTCTGAAACGAAACAGGTTTTAATTCTGGATTTATTAATACAAACCGCAATACCTCCTAATCCCATCTCCTCCAGGTATCGATTCGGCGCGTACATAATTTCAAATCACGCTTCGGTAATTGCAAACAAGCATTTACATAAATCTGTCGGCGCTGACTAAATGTTTGGTGAATAAACGACACAAGTGCGCACTCATTGATATTCAAGCGCAGACAAACAGAACAAAGGCAGAAGCGGGTAGCGGAGCCAGTGTTTGCGGCCCTCGAGTGCCACTCGGAATCACTGGTTCCCAGGGTTGTCAGGGAGCCCATGCCAAGGCTGGAGGGGGCGCATGCGGGCACGGCCGTCGCACAACAAAACACAACCGAGGTGATGTTGAGAAAATACCAACCCCCGCCCCCAAAACGCGCACCAAAACACCACCGAGTCACACAAAGACCAGGGTATGTGTGCATTTTGGGGGTTGGGAGGGTCCTGAAAGGGGGCACTGTTTACTGTCTGGTCTCCCCCAGCACCGCGTAGCCTGTCTCACTTCAAACAAAGCTACTGGCAAGGGAGCGGCAGCAGCCCCTGTTTCCAGGGCCACTGGAGTTTCAAAGAAGTGAAAGAGGGCAGCAGTCTGGAGGCTACAGGGCCCAGGCTGGCATACTTGGCTAGCGTCGTGGCCAGGTGGTCTGGGCACATTGGCAAGACACTGGCACGCCGCCCTATGCAGATGGCTCCCGTCGCCGCCTTTTTAGGTGTCGATCTCTCTCTCCGTCTCCCTTTCTTTCTCCTAATGCAAAGTCGGACATATGCCCTCCCTCAAGGTTCGAAGGACGCATGTGAAAAAGGAAAGCAAACGCTTGTTGTTTTTGAATTCGGACCTCGGCGAAAACGCGAAAGGGAGATGCCAGCTTTGCCAGGCTGCCTTTATGCGGGTGCCCGCGCCATGCTGGGACACCATCACCATGGCATCCCAAAGTCCCCAACGGACCCTCTGTTCCGCTCGGCAAAGACATGGATGTATCGATGGCGAATGCATGGGAGAATGCGGAAAAACTTCAAGTTGTGCGCTAAAAACGGTCTCGAAAAAAAAGAGAGAGAGGAAAAAAAATACGAAATCCCCTGCTGTTGTGCTCCAGGTTTATGGGGGCCCGAAATCAGGTTCTGTGGTTGTGTGAAACGCTCCCAGAACATATGGAGGAGGATTCGCCAAGCCCCGCTTCACAGCTGTCTGCACCCAGCGAAGACATACCCTCCCTTTCCCTGCTCCATTGATGTACACACACACCAAAAACCTCCAGAAACACACACACATACTCATATATAAAAATCACAAAATGTTTCGGATTTAACTATGTATTGCATGAAAGAATAGTAGCAAAATGATGATGGAACGAAACAATATCCCGCACATTTTCCTACTGCTTCGAATCTTGCAAATGAGTCACTCGGTCACACTTTACATAACAGTGCTTGTGTTACTGCTACAGTAATTCAATACAGTACATGCAAACGGTTGAAATGAAACGCTGTAACAACGTCAATCAATCGATCACTTTCATAGTAAGATATGTCAGAAATCAATTAATGAACACCAAACGTGATGGTTACAAAACACTCTCCAGACATCTAAAGGAACATTTCGGGTTAAGCTCTGGCTAAATGTTGATTATGATAAAAAACAAACTCCACTTCTCCCATCTTTTCATTAAAAATTCAAAAATCTGGGTTATGGTGAGGCACTTACAATGGAAGTGATGGAGGGCAATCTATAATGTTAAAATAATGTTAAAATACACATAGTTTCAATAGTACAGCCGCAAAATATAAAAATATAAATATACTAACATTTTCTATGTAAAGTTTTTAAATATTACAATTTAGTCTACATGACAATACCATAAACCCCAAAACGACTGTAAAAATAATCGTGATTAATCGCATGCAAAATAAAAGTTTTTGTTTACATAATATGTGTGTGTATACTGTGTATATTTATTATGTATATATAAATACACATGCATATATATATATATATATATATATATATATTAAAGAAAAATGTTGTTTATATATTAAATATATTTATATATAACAAATTATATGAATATAGATATATACCCATGTAAATACATGTATATATTTTCAAAATATATACTGTATGTGTGTGTATTTATGTATAAATAATAAATATAAATAGTACACATACATATATTATGTAAACAAAAACTTTTATTTTAGATGTAATTAATCACGATTAATCGTTTGACAGCACTAAAAAACATATATAAGTACTTTTTAATAATGGTATGATTGTCAAGATTGTCCCCATTCACTTTCATTGTAAGTGTCTCACCTCCATTTTTGCTTTTTTAAACAAAAACGAGGAACAAGTCACAATTATTTTTTATGGTGATCTACATTATGCTGTAAATGCTGTCAAGTGAGCTTAACTTGTATTTAAATCGATATATTCCTTTATCTAAGAGAATTCTTTAAGGTTCTTCGATGGTTCCTTGTAGAACCTGAGAACCTGGTTCTTTGGAGACTAAAAAAGTTCTTTAGATCAGATTCTGGATTCTAAAAAACATCCAATGTTCTTAAAAACGTATGGATTTTATCATTTTGCCAAAAAAAAACACCGGACAAAGTCTTCCTCCCTTCACCCTCCTGTGGCCCCGTGTGTCTAAGGTACGTACAATACACCATCATTACTGAATCATTATCTGGTTTTAGCACTGACGGTGGAATTGTGTGCCCCCTGAAAGCCTCCTTTTTTATGCTGATGAGCCTCCTGAAATTTCCTCCAGTTCCTGTGGCCTGCGCTTCCACACGCCACTGATAATTAGAGCACCACTGTGAACCCTACGCAGCCACTTTTGACCGTACCATCGATAAATGTGGCCAAAGGGGCAAAAAGTCTGGAGACAAGGAGGGACGAGAGGCCCTTTAAAGGGGTCAAGCGGCTCCCTGAAATCCTCACAGCGCGGCTCTGGGCGACCCAGACATCCCCCTCCACCCCCGGTGAGTGAGGGGCAGGTTGGCTCTTTCAAGCCTCGGCTCAATGTTTGGCCATTATCCTTTTGTGGCGAACCCTCCCTGTCTGAGTCCTACAGGCAGAGTCTTACAGCTTGTAAATGGAGCTAATCTTACTGCGAAACTCCACTGTGTGTGTCCGCCTGGATTTCCAGTGTAGATGATAGCTCTGTTCTCAATAGAATGGCTAGATTGTGACGAATTTGTCGTAATTCTACAGCAAAACAAATGAAAAATATTTAAAAAGAGGCTTTTAAATCACAATATGAATCAAAACATCACATGAATTTGTGATGATTCGCTTTATTCACTTCATGTTGCTTAGGTGCTTAATTATTATTGGTGCTTTATTAATTCATTAAAATAAATTTTCTTACTGCTTAATATTTTTAATATTCATTTTTTTAGGATCTTTGATGAATAGAAAGTTCAAAAGAACAGTATTTATTTGAAATAGAAACCTTTTGTAACACTATAAATGTCTTTACTGTCACTTTTGATCAATTTTGAAACATTAAGAAGTATTTTTAACAAATTTTCCACAAAATTATTAAGCAGCACAGGTGTTTTCAACATTGATAAGAAATGTTTCTCGAGCAGGAAATCTGCATATTAGAATGATTTCTGAAGGATCATGTGACACTGAAGACTCGAGTAATTCAGCATTGCATCACAGGAATATATTACATTTTAAAATATATTCAAATAGAACACAGTTATTTTAAATTACAATAATATTTCACAATATTACAATTTTTACTGGATTTTATCATCAATAAATGCAGACTTCTTCCAAAATAAAACTTTCATTTCTCCAAATATTTGAATGGAAGTGTAAATGTTAGTACATTTACAGTACATGTATGTATATTTGTGTTTATGTCTGTCAGTCTTAAAGGAAATACTGATTAAATCTGTTTTTCCAGATACAATTTTAATATCTGTTTGAGTTAATAATGACTTTAACATCCTCACTTTATCATTTTAACTCACAAACAGCTTCAGTGATTTACAAAACAGCTTGAGAATCATTATAAAAAATGGGTCAAAAAAAACCTAAATCGTCTTTTGAGCGAATCAAAGGAAGCTCAAACAAACAGAATCATTTGGAAGATCGACATTTGTGCTCAGCTTGAATGAAACAATGACGGATGCTCTTTTGATATCTGACGCATGCTTTCTTCTACCATATCTCTCCCATATACTGCTGTACCACCCCAATGATTCCCCTCTCCATCTTGAGCAGCGTTTATTCCTCTGATCATTCAATCCACTCGAATCTGCTAAATTCCTTCTCTGATCCTCCCCAGACCTCTCGCTCACTCTTTCTCATTCGCACACACACACATTGCTCTCTAAAGCTTGTGTTCGGTATTGTATCACACACATCCAAATCATCAGCCTCCGTTCTGAAGTTTCTGTGCAATAAACATTGAATAAATAAATAAATAAATAAATAAATAAAAATCACGTTCTGTAAAAAAAGTGGAACCACATCAAAAGAGATTTTAATCCTGTCTGGATTCATAGCTGTCCTCTTTACTATTAATAGCGAGTAAGGGGGAAGGAACATTATGGATTGATTTATTTATTGTGTCATGTATTAAGACGCATGTTACTGCGAGGTCCCTCTCGGAAAAAAATTACAAACAAAATAAAAAGCCGCTATTTCTGATAACCTATTTTGGAGTGTGTGGAAAAAAAATTTAGCTTTTGCACCCCAATTAACAGCGTGAATGAAAACGGTGCACTAAGCTGGCCGTGCAAAAGTTGATCCTCTTTTGGCTTCTTTCGGCATGTCGTTTTTTAATCAAGAATTAAAAACAACACGTAATTCTGTCTTTAGTCTATTGCTGGCTTGAGAGGTGAGCTGAACATGTTAGTTTTTTGAACCGTGAACTGAGGCATCTGCTACTCTGTATCCACAACAAGCAGCATTAAAGGTTTTAAAAGAATTTAAAATGTCATTTAATAAAATTAATTGGAATTTTTAGCTGTTTAGACATTTTTCTAATGGAGAAACTTAGACAAAAAAAATACACTAGCGTTCAGAAGTTTGGTGTTGGTAAGACGTTTCTAAAAGTTGTTTCTTTTGCTCACCAAGGCTGCATTTATTTGATAAAAAATACAGTAAAATCAGTAATACTGTGAAATATTATAACAATTTAAAGTAACTGCTTTCTATTTTAATATATTTTAAAAATTAATTTATTCCTATGATGCAAACCTGCATTTTCAGCATCATTACTCCAGTCTTCAGTGTCACATGATCCTTCAGAAATCATTCTAATATGCTGATTTGCTGCTCAAGAAACATTTCTTATTACTATAAATGCTGAAAACAGTAATACTTTTGTAAAAAATCTTTTTTCCAGTAATCTTTGATGAATAGAATGAAATAGATGAAATAGAAATCTTTTGTAACATCATAAATGTTTTTACTGTCACTTTTGATCAGTGTAATGCATCTTTCCTAAATAAAAGTATTAATTTCTTCTTCAAAAATTTTTTTAGTAACAGTAGTGTAAAACAGTAGTGTAAATGAGATTCAAACCTGCATAACGTACATGAGCACTAACTGCTAGGCCACGGTGTTGTAATGTTAAAACTTGCCAAACAAAAAAAAAAAATAGCTAAAAAAATTTACAAATTTAAAAATACAGTACAGTAAGCAATCCCAAATAAGCCATTTTGTACCTTACCACATAATTAAGAGTCTAAATCAGTGTCTCTCTTACATTTTCATGCAGCAGACCATCTAAGAATTTATAAATATAAACATATTTTATTTGTGTTTTTGAAATTAGCCAGTCAACTCACTGACCACTTGTAATCCTTCACAGACCACAGTTTAAGAACCACTGATGTGAAACCAAAGAATTCAGTTTAGCGAGTTTGTTCTACCAAATTTCAAACTACACTGATTATTCAAACAAGCCTTGATTCTTTCACTTTTACCTGACCCTACAAAGGAGCTCTCAAACTCTACTAGGTGTTGCTGGTGAAGAGCGCTCTCTTTCTCTCTCCCTTCCCTGCTGTTTTTGTTTGAAAAGAGTGGTTACGTGCTCCCGATCTGCCGTCCTCTCCTGACCGCAGGCCTCGCGGAGCACAGCATTTTATAAACACTCGGGGAGCACGTCTAATCCTCCAGCCCATATTAATCAGGAACGCTCTTTTTCAGAGTCCCTCGTCTGTGTTTCCTTCTGCAAGCCTGAGCTAAATGAATTAAAGAGGAGGGTTTAAGGATCTGCGGTTTGGCTTGAAAAAATTAAATAATCAGAGGAGGGAAAAAAAAATACAACAAACCCTCAAACGGCAGAAAGTCTTTTTTGGAAAAGCTGAAATACCAAGGTACAACACTTTGGCTGCACCCAAAACCAAAGATAAACACATGCTATCACTGTGATTATATATATATATATAAAAAGTGCCCCTCTTGCTGTTACCGACAAGCGTGTACATGTGTTTCTCATTTATGTGAAGGATTTTAATTCCTTACAGCAGTTTTACAGATCTCTCATTATCCAGCTATGTCGAAAAGGGAAAACGGCAATAGTAAAAGTCGGCAGAAATGAAAAGGAATGCCTAGCGGGCTCGAAGCCCACCGCAAAACTTTCTCCTCAACACTCCTTAATCCCTCATGAATGAGAGCCGTATTTGCAAGACACACGGAAGGTCAAGCTGTGTTTGTCTAGTGGGGTTAACTGATACTGAACGAGCGTGTGCAGATGAGGTTTTGACCTACAGTATGTGCTGATAATTGCTTACATTGAGTTTTTATTGCTCATAGGTTGCTCTTTTATGGGTCAGGAGTGTTCAATTTCTTTGAGATTCAATGTTGTCTGAGATGTTTCTTCTCAAATATTTTAGAAGAATCAAATTTGTATACAAATCAGGCCGTTGACTATAAAATTCATCTGGATAGTGTCGTTGGATTATTTGGTCTTGGGAAAATTTAATGAGAAATGTTTGAGATCATACCGAAAATTCGCAAATTCTGTTCAGATTTGCCAGGATACAGAGAGTCGGAATCAAAACCTGAGATTTCCATTTCCTCAAACATTTCTCATTAAAATTTCCAAGACAAAATGATCTGAGATGCTTTTTACGACAAAGAACTCAACAATGTCTCAAACGGAGATTTGACTAAAGACACCAAAGTCAGATATCAATAAAAACTCAAACATTTCTCATTAAAGCTATAGTTCACTCAAAAATGAAAATTCCGTGTTTTATTACTCAACCTCATGTCGTTCCAAACCCGTAAGACCTTCATTCATCTTCACTCATCTCATGACACGTTCAAGGCCCAGAAAGGTAGTAAGGACATTGTTAAAATAGTCCATGTGACATCAGTGGTTTAACCGTAATTGTATGAAGCTACGAGAATACTTTTTGTGCACAAAGAAACAAAAATAACGACTTTATTCAACATTTTCTGCTCTTCCGTGTTGACACGCATTCACAAGAGTACCATGACATATGCGCAAAAAGTACTTCACGTCGCTTCGTAAAATTACGGTTGAACCACTGATGTCACGTGGACTATTTTAACGATGTCCTTATAACCTTTCTGGGCCTTGAACGCGTCAGTTGTGTTGCTGTCTATGCAGGGTCAGAAAGCTCTCAGATTTCATCAAAAATATCTTAATTTGCATTCCAAAGATGAACGAAGGTCTTACGGGGTTTGGAATGACATGAGGGTGAGTAATTAATGACCAAATTTTCATTTTTGGATAAGCTATCCCTTTAAATCTTCCAATACTGAATACTATCTATCTGAGCAACGTCTACAACAGAAAGATCTCAACGATGTCTGAAACTGTGCTCAGATTAGATAAAATATCGAATTTTGAGATCAAAATTGTAGATTTCATTATTATAATTATAGATTAATACTCAAATTTCTCTTTAAATCTTCCAAGACGAAATAATACTAGCAATGATTTTCACAACTGGGATCTCAACGATGTTTCAAACTGTGCTCAGATTCGGAAGGATAGCAGTAAAAATATTTCAATATGAACTCAAACATTTATCATTGAATTTTCCAAGAATAAATGATCTCAGCAATGCTTTTCACAGCAGAGATCTCATCAATGTCTCAAACTGTGCTCAAATGAACCAAGTTACGAAAGTCTGCAATCAAAATCAGAGAAATATTGCTCATTTGAACTTCCATGACTAACCAATACCTTTCTCAGAAGAGAAACTCTCAAACTGTGCGCAAATTCAAAAGGATATCAAATTCTGCAATCAACATCAGAAATTTTAGTATAAACTTAAACATTGCTTATTAAAACTTTAAAAACAAAATTATTCGAGAGATGATTTTCACACTACAGATCTCAGAAATGTCTTACAATATGCTCAAATTCACAAGGATACCAACGTCTGCAATAACAATTTGCCAGAATTTGCCAAAATGCAGAGCTGTGATGAATTTGATGAAAAATACTTCATATTGAAATCTCACATTTTTGATCGCAGCAGTTTAAAACAGAGATCTTGAACTCTAGAAAAGACACGTGAGATTATTGACTTTTTTCCTCAGGAGAACTTTATAGCTCTGGAAAGTTATTCTACATCGATTTCCTTAGAAGAAATAAAAGACGTATCAGTTTTACGTTGAGTATAAAATTCGTCAGAATAATATCACTATTTTGGTCTAAGAATAATCGCTGAGATCATATTGAAATCTGCAGATTTTATCTCAAACATTGCTGGACTTTTTCCCTCATGAGAAAAATCTGAGAAGCCGAGAACTTCATTGACTTGGACTGCCACGTAGAAGTCATCTTGAAGAGATATTTTCTTTCTTAAGAGTTGGAATGTGTTTTTCAAACTGTGACCAGCATATGCAGCTCGTCTCATGGCGAGTGTGAGTGTGGTCAGTGATAAGGAGAATGTGGTCTGTCTGAGGACCCCAATCATTATCATCCTGAAGAGGCCCAGGGCCTCAGTGAAGTCATTACCCTGTCTGCCATTTCACAAATAAATCAGCAAATATGCAGCACCTCCATCCATAATTGGGTCCAGCCCTCCCTCTCATTTGCGCCCAATAATATCTTTCCACAGTCATTACTCCAACTCTACTTAAGTGTGCGAGCTTGAGACTCTTAAACTTTTCCTTTAATTAATATTTTATTCAAGATGCATCGGGTGGACAAAAATCTATATTTCGTTCAGGATATTCTACATCACCCGAAGCTTCTCTCTTTGTCTGCAGGGAGAGAAAAAAAACGGCCCTTTTGTTTGTCTGGGTTTTTTGGGAGGACGGCTCCCGGCACTTGCCAAAAAAGCTGTGGTTTTCGGCTGCCACCGTGTTGCTATTAGACATGGTTATGGATGGAGCTGGGGAATGACAGTAACACAAGCCATCCGCACATGCAGGCGGCATGTTCGTGTTCAGGCTGGCCAGGCCTGGCTTCTGTTTCCACAGTTTTGGCCCCAGCAGCTCAGCCTCTAAACTCAAGAGTTTGGGCATGTTTAGACCACAGATCACTCTCGCACTCTCCCTCTTTTCCTCACCCTCCTCCTCTTTTTAATCCTGGGAACCACATTTTGCGTGGGAATACAGACTGAGAATGGAGAGGTCCAGATGTGAAACGAGAGGAAAGGCTGTGGGTAGAACCCATGAGCAGTGTTTCATGGGAGTTTGGAAATGCCTCCACTGACACTCTGATCTTCCACACGGCACAACGCATAATGTACGTATAATGTTAACAAAAAGCCTTGATTGATTTTCACGTTAATCAAGATCTTCATTTCAATTGCCCCAATATTGCTTATTAAAAGCACAGCTTTTTAGATGACTCATTGATTTTAATACAATTTTTAAAATTTTTTACAATTATTAGTATTCAGAGCTGTTCTATTATTCTTTTATAGAATTTTTTGTTATTATTAATTATTTTAAAAAGTAAATTAATATTTTCAAGAAATAGTTTTTCTAGACTGCAGTCAATTTCTTCTTTTTTATTTTTAAAAGCAATAATAAATTATAGTATAAATATGGTTTATAGACTTATTCATGGCCATTCTATATTCTTTTATGGGATTTTTTTTAATTTATATTTTCATAAAATACATTTTTCTATTAGGTAGCAGTCTGCTGTTTTTTATTATATTTATTTTTGTATTACAAGTATAAATATGGTTTATAGACTCATTCAGAATCATTCTATATTTTATAAAAATAAAAAAATATTTTAATAAAATATTTAAAAATATATACATTTTTAAAACAGCAACTTAGGTTTTTTGTGTAACTTACAGAATCAACTGAGAGAGAATTTCTTTCCCATGTAATCAAAACAGTCAAACAGCCGAAATATAAGGAATAATATAATAATATAAGTGAATCAAATGAAATTGAATCAAAATCTGAATCAAATCTAATCTAGAGTTCATGAAAATTAGAATCAGCATGAGATTTTGTGAATTGGAACTATTTTGAATTAGAATCAGAATAAAAACAAATATATCCAAATGAGTCAAATCAAACTGAATCAAATCAAATCAAGAGCTTGTGAATCGGAATAAAACTAAATCAAAATCAGAATCAAATAGAATCAAAACAAATATACCCCAATGGATCAAATCTTATTGAGAACTTGTGAACTAGAATACAACTGAATCAAAATTAAATTGAATTTAACGTTTGTGAATCAGAATCAAACTTTATCTCATACTGCACCCAACTCTACGTAGCGCCATATGCAATTTGGCGGAAAAGATTCAGAATCTACAAAGTGTAGAAATCCTGTCAGTTCAATATGTAGCAAATTCAGACCATGATAATTAAAAAAAAAAAGAATAATTCACAGGATTGTTTTCACATAAAATATTGCATCTACAACAAATCAGATATATAAAAACATTCAAAGAGTAAAGTCAGCTTAGCGATGAAATCACTTTATCGTACTACTATGCTCCTCGCTGACAGGTGCTCATCACTGGCTTATCCATCAATCCCTGAATTTGATCATATTAATGAGTGGCTTTGTAATCCTCTTAAAGCAGCTCCACGGTTAAAGCACCTCAGGCATCTGCAGATGGGCCACTCCACCGTACGCAACGCAAGAGGACTCCGGCCATAAGCTCCGAGGTAAAACGAACAGATCAAAGCAAATGATCATCCGCTAGCTGCTATCAGGCCGGAGCAGGATTGCAGGGATGGTCACTGCAGAGGCTGATTATCCATCGGAGAGGATCATGGGAGATCATATTGGTATTTCTAGTTAAGCTTTTCTTATAAAGGTAAGCATAGAGGGGAGAGACCAGAAACGCTGCCAAAATTTCATCTGGGGCATCAAATTTGTAATCTCCTCACCTCCGTTTTTCTCTGCCATGAAAAATGGTAGGAAACCAGCGGGTTTGGAAAAGTTCCCAGTTTGTGTTTTTAGGCAAGCGACGCATTTGGATGCCGAATGACGAAAAGCCTCTCCCAATGTGTGAAGTGGCCAACAACAAGGTTGGTTGGTTTTATTTTCATTTAAAATTCATCTGTGTGTGCCGTCGCCTGGAGACGGAGCTGGTCGGAAAAAATGGAATACAATTCAACGCATAAACAAAAACAACCACAAAGCCCTTTGTTGCCACCGCCGAAGATCAGCAAAAGAACCGGCGGTATGCAACAATGCAACAGACTCGAAATTGTAAACTGGAAGTAGACGAGAGTAAGCTAAAATTGATAAGAGACGCAGAGGAAACGGAGAACAGACAGTTCCACTCCAATCCGATTCCGTACTCCATTAAAAATCAATCCTAATGCCTTTTCACCACACAATACTTCATTGAACATTAGAGAGAGATTAAAGCAAATTGGACTAGAGATGATCAGATATTGAAGCAAAACATCTGCAGGCCCAGTGTATCATTTTCCCTGTATTTTTTTTTCTTTTTCCCCAGGGGAATACTAGAGTGCCCTCTCTGACTTCTTAACCCTGTGTTATCTCCACCTCCCAGCCAAAGACAGAGCCAATTTGTTTCCCAAACAATTCCGTAGCCATCCTGGTGATGGGGCTTGGCAGGCAAACAAAGAGGAAGAAATAAAGGAAGAAAGTTGAGGAAAAGAGATTGTGTGTTCAACCTTTGGGTCCAGATGGATGCGAGTGCACTTCAAGAATGTATTTTCCAATTCGTTTCGAGAGCAACTGGCTCATAAGAGTCATTCATTTTGGGAATCAAATGGTCAAACGGATCATTAGAGTCATTTTTTGTGAATCAGATCAAACTGGTTGTGCTGTATGTTTTTGATTCACTAAAAAAAAATTGGATCATAAGAGTCAATCTTTTGGGGATTTAGAATGGATTGGTCACAAAGCATTTGATTCATTAAAAAAATAAATAAATTAAAAAACTGGCTCATAAGAGTCATTCATTCAGGAATTGGACTACACTGATTACAATGTATGTTTTGATTCAGTAAAACAAACCGGCTCATAAGAGTCATTTGATTTTTTAATCAGATTACACTGATTAGGTTGTATGTTTTTGACTGTAAGAGTCATTTGTTTTATGAATCAGGCTGAACTGGTCATAATACATGTATTTCATTTACTAAAACGAACCAGCTCATAAGAGTCAACCGTTCAGGAATCAGACTACATTGATCACGCTGTATGTTTTTGATTAACTAAAAGAACCGGCTTATAAGAATCATTCATTCAAGAATCAGAATAGCCTGGTTGACATCTATATTTTTGATTCACTAAAAAGAACCAGCTCATAAGATTCATTTGTTTGGGAATCAGACTACACTGATCGTGCTGCTTGTGCAAAATGAACCAGCTCATAAGAGTCATTCATTCAGGAATTGGACTACACTAATCACGCTGCATGCTTTTGATTGACAAAAAAGAACTCATAACAGCTTTAATTTCTGAAAATATATAAATAAATGGTGCCTCAAGGCCTCTGAAGCCGTCCCGTCGTGGATTACTCTCTCTCTCTCTCACTCATCCCTCCACCTTAGCCCCATCCCTTGATTTCTGGACGCAGGCCAGGAAGGGAAATCCATGAAACATGAAGAATGCGAATGGCACAAGAGCTGCGCGACTGCACTGAACTTTTCCACCGAATCCCTACAACAGGACGAAATTTTCGCCCGCCTCACGGGAAGGATCACTACCAACCTCTAGGCGAGAACTAGCTTATCTAATTGCACTGTGACAAGAGTAATGAGTGGGTTGAGTGTGTTTAAAAAAAGAGACGCAAAGCAAGAGAGAGAGAAAGAGAGGAGGGGAGACACACGGGACAGAGCCCAAGTGCTAGATGGAGACTCTCTCTCCTTGCTATCGTGGCATATCACATGATCAAGACCATCTCCTATTGGTCTGGAAGCAGAGCAAATTCGTCCGCCATGTAAGGAGGGTTGGAAGCGACATTCTCTCTTCCCTCCCTCCCTTCTCTGCTTCTCTCTTACTCCAATCTTAAAATGGCGGCTGGGGGGAAAAGTCTGCCAAAAAGGGAGCGAACCTGATGCTCTTTTTTCTTTTAAACGCTACTTTAAGAGTTTTTTCTTAATCCAAAAAAAGACGGCAAAGAGGAGAATGGGACAGCTTTGAGTAGAAACAGATGAAGCGGGCTTGTTTTTTTGTCGAGCACTGGCTGGTACAGGCAGTTAAGGGGGAACTTTTGACAGCGGGCCAGGAAAAAACATTAACTGTGCTGTGTCCGGCAAGCTGAGGCTCAGTTGCCGAGGGGTAGGAGGATACTTTCCTTTGGCTGGCATTAGCACAGTGCTAGCGTTAACAGGCTTAGTCCCCCTCCAGAGGGGGTGACTTGGGGACGGACGCTGTGTCAACTTCTAGACCAAAACAGACACACTAACATGCACAGACAAAAGAAACACACTAACAGGTGGCTCTGAAACACATTTGTTGGGTCAGGTATCAATAGCACAAGCTCGCGATTCCTATTTTGATTCAGTTGGATTTGGGTATATCTTATGAGAGACGGCATCCCATCTTTTTGAAATATTCATTAAAGAATTGATTCATAAGGCTCATTTGATCGGGATCAGACTTCATGTGTCGTGCTGTATAGTTTTTATTTGCCAAAAAAAAAAAAACAGTTCATAGGTGTCTTTTTGAAATATTCATTAAAGAATTGATTCATAAGGCTCATTTATTCTAAATCAGACTTCACTGGTTGTGCTGTATGGTTTTGAGTCACTAAAAAGAACCGGGATCATGAATTGGACTTCACTGGTCGTGCTGTTTGGTTTTGATTCACTAAAAAGAACCAGTTCATAGGTGTCTTTTTGAAATATTCATTAAAGAATTGATTCATAAGGCTCATTTGTTCGGGATCAGACTTCACTGGTTGTGCTGTATGGTTTTGATTCACTAATAAGAACCAGTTTATAGGTGTCTTTTTGAAACATTCATTAAAGAATTTATTCATAAGGCTCATTTATTTGAAATCAGACTTCACTGGTTGTGCTGTATGGTTTTGAGTCACTAAAAAGAACCGGGATCATGAATTGGACTTCACTGGTCATGCTGTTTGGTTTTGATTCACTAAAAAGAGCCAGTTCATAGGTGTCTTTCTGAAATATTCATTAAAGAATTGATTCATAATGCTCTTTTGTTCAGGATCAGACTTCACTCATCGTGCTGTATGGTTTTGATTCACTAAAAAGAACCGGGATCATGAACTGGACTTTATTGGTTGCGTTCTATGTTTCTGATTCACTAAAAAGAACCAGTTCATAGGTGTCACTGTATTTTTGTGTTTCACTAAAACAAACTAGTTCATGAGAGTCATTTGTTTGGGAATCGGGCTACATAGGTTGCACTCTATGTTTTTGGACAATGCCGGTTGCACTGCATTTTTTTTCTCACTAAAACAAACTTGTTCATGAGAGTCATTTTTTTGTAAATCACTGGTTGATTCATTAAAAGAACTGGCTAACAGGATCAGGAATTGGAATTTACTGGTTGAGCTCTATGTTTTTGATTCACAAAAAACAACCGATTCATGCAAACATGAATCGGACTTCGCTGGTCACGCCATATGCTTTTGAATTACTAAAACAAACAAGGCCAATTCACAAACAAATGACACCTATGAACTGGTTCTTTTTAGTGAATCAAAAACATAGAATGCAACCAGTAAAGTCCAATTTAGGATCCCGTTTTTTTTAGTGAATCAAAACCATACAGCACGATGAGTGAAGTCTGATCCCAAAGAAATGAGCCTTATGAATCAATTCTTAAATGATTATTTTAAAAAGACGGGTTTCCAGCTTGCATCTCTCATTAGACACCCAAATGAAAGTGAATCAAAATAAGAATCAAGAGTAATTTTTTTATGATTCTGTTCTGATTCACTAAAAAGCTGTTTGTTTTTGCATTCAACAGAAAGACATCAAGCCTGCAAAGTCACATTCACAACAATACGTGTCATGAAATATGATTTCTTTTACATCGGTACAACCATGGCAATATCGATCTTGTGTTTTAATCGCATGAACTTTTACTGCGGGTAAACAATGTCGAATCAATTTAGGAAACCCGATGCATCCTCAAACATTGGACAAAGTTTGGAGAGAACAGACGAAACAATCCTCCGAGCACATGACAGACTGACACGCGGGCCCTTACGAGGTTTCCTAAAAGCTTGACGCAATCTACCTGCTGGAAGATTAGGGTTTGGAAAAGTCTGATTACGTCTTATAGCGACTTAATTTGATTCGCAATCTGTACGGCAACTTCTAGGACCAGCTGGAGGCATTAGCCCGGGTCAGGTGAGCCGGGCGAGAGACGCCAGCTGGGAGGATACCTTTTTTTCGGTGTTTGTTTTGTTGTTAGGCGAGTTGCACTGGCGTTAAGAGGTGCAGGGGCTAATCGCATCATGTCTTCTGGCTTCCCAGGCATCAGTGACTCATATGAAAGAGGATCACGGTGGAATGTTCTTTTCCCAGAGGCCTATGCCTGATAGAATTAACCCTGCCATAGATCCCTTCCACCAACCGCAGGGGCCGGGTCAAACTGATTATCTTTCGCCTCGCGACAGGACCACGGCTATTAAAAGAGATGCTTTTAAAACCATCTTGCACCTCTGCTCTTTTACTTTTTTCTGCTCGTCTGTAGGCGAACAGGTAAACACCTGTGAATTTCGCTCGGTCTAGTCGTAAGTCAGTGCCGTTCCACAAAGGACATCAGTGTCATCTTCCCCTGCGGCAGACGTAATGGCATCTGATCGAGGGATCTCTGTCTTCCTCCTCATGCCCTCAGTTCAGACGGAATACTCAAAGCATGACAGGATACAGCCTCCCCGTCCACAATGCATTCCCTCTGACGAATTTTTCAAGCTATTACGGTTTTTTTCCTGTTGTTCTTGAGCACTAAGTTGCTAATATACAGTGGCATGCTGTTAATGACCCAAACAATTGCTGTTTCACACATACATATTTCATTACAACAGCTGAACAAATTACATATTTATGCTTTATAAGGGGGAATGCCATTCGGATTCATTAGCTATGCAGGCAGGTACAGGAATCCCATCTGCAGCCGCATCTGTACAACAGGAGCTGACAATAACAGGCTGTGCCGAGCTACGACCACCTCCGCTCGTGCAAACGTGCGCACGAGCTGATAATAACATGCTCGAGACCCTGCTACTGAAGATGTAACAAGGTGGCACGCAAATTACGGATTAGTATGATTTTATTATTGTTAAATTTGTCAAAATTAGCAAAATTTAAAAATTTCAGGATTATCTTGAATTAAACCATTTATAATTTAATACATATTATTATTAATAAAATAATAAATTATTAGAATTATTAAAACAATATCATTGGATCAGCATATCATAAATCATCAATCATAGGTCATTTAATTAAAAAAATACCATTAATAATAGTATTTTTTTATTATTAATTCAATACAATTGGAGTTCTACAAAGATTTCCAGTTTGACTAAACATGTAAATTAATAATAAAAATGATTAAAATTAATTAAAATTAGTCATATATAACTGAAACCGAATGAGAAGCCAGAATATCAGTTTGACTTAAAAATGTATTTAAAAATTATAATTAATTAGAGCCTATACAACTGAGTTACAAAAAAGTCTGAATATCTATTTGACTTACATGAAATTTTAATAAATTATTATTAATAATTAATAACAATTATTGAGTTCCAGTGAGAATATTAAAAATATTAAAAAGTTAAAATATAATAAATATTATTTGTAATTAAATACAATTAGCATTAATTTAATTAATTACTATGAATTAAAATTAATAATATTATTGAAATTCAGCGAGAAGCCAAAATATCAATTTGATTTAAAAAAAAAATTTAATTTAATAAAATATTAATAACTACTAATTTTTTAATTATTTATTTTTAATTATCATTAGCAATATTTGTTCCAATGTAACTAAAAATATTAATAATAATTATCATTAAGTTATTTAATTTGAAAGACTTGCACTGTATTCCAACTATAAAAGAAGCGGCTACATTCTGTAACTACTCATCCGATTAAACATTACACTCATTCCAAGTTCAAAGTCATTTTGGATTTAATTAATACGACTATTAAGTGCTGAACACAGAGTAATAAAGCACTGTAAATTATCTTTAAAAATTCACAATCAGCATCATTCCGTTCGCTATCTTTTTTCTCTTCTCTTCTTGAACCTCCACAAAGCACGTCCGGCTGCACTATCAGCCCTTAAGCAAGGTTACAGTTTCGTCTCTTCTTTTGCCAGTGCACTCCTTTGGCTTAGCGCTAAATCATTATAGCGGAGGAAATGGGCAAACGTATGCTAACCGTCAGAGCAGTCAGTCTGGCTGGATTACGCCTAGTTACGGGACGGCAGAAACACGTTTACTAAAAATATGAAATCGCAGCAAGCAACTGCCTTCCCAGGGTGGAAAAGCGAATTTGGAGAGCCTGTTGGACGCAGATGTGAATGACGCAGTACCGCTAGGAAAATGATGGCAATTAGCTATTAATTGCGGATATTACGAGGCCTCCTTTATCCATCAAATATCTTATTTAAGTAAAGACCTACGACAGAAATACTTTCAACGATTTGTTGAACAGCTGCTCTCCCTTGTAAAGTACTTACAGCGCAGAGAACGACTTGTTCCGGCACGCTAATGACCTTAGCCGGGATAAGGCGGCTGATCCGCCAGTGTTAGGCTCATTATTGTTGGAGGGGATTTGAAACTACTTTTCCTGTCTGGGCTGAGAACGGAGAGAGTATTCCCTGCGTTATATACGTTTGCGACGGCATCCAATCGGGCTGGAAAGGCACAGCGGCGCGAGGAGGGCTGTTTGTGTTTGGCTCTCTCTGGGGCTGCGGTGACGGGGGAAATGTGTGGTCAGGGAGGCAGCCGCGAGAGGGAAAGGGAAAGTGGGAGACGAGGGAAAACCACAGCTTGTGTTCGACACATTTCCAGAGCCCTTTGTCTCGGCGCTGGCCCAATGCCTTCTACCATGTACGCACACACACCAGAACACTGGAAAACACACACAAACACGAGCTAATTCAAACCATATCAGAATCTGCCACGTTTCTCCAGCTCTGCAATTTGCAAAGGCAGAGTGCGCTTTAGTCTTTTCATTAAATACAAAGTAAACATCGACATTAAACATTGACATCGCACTCTCTGACTCTTAAAAGGCTCTTAATAAAAAGACAAAAGGCAATCTATTATTGAAAGCGAAACAATGGCACATGTGCAAAACCGCAAGACGAGAATCCAAGCGAAAGGGGTATTGTTTGAGAAACTTTGCTCTGTCCAGATATCCGTAAAACTATTAATCAAAAGGAGTAAAAGAAAAAGTAGCTAGTCAGCTTCATCTGATCTGGAGAGGATGTGAGGGAGAGAGGGGAAAAGAGGCAAGGCGGTCCAGGCTGTGGGCAGGCTGCTTATTAAGATTCACATGGTGTGGTGACTCAGCCCATTTTGGTAATGGAGAGCCCCGGCCACCTAAAGATGGAAATGGCAATTTTTCAAAGCCCACATTTTATATATAAATTATCCCAGGCACTCTCACGAGCAGCTCTACAAGGTCATTCTCAAATATTTTGGATGCTTTGGGTTTGGAGAGCGAGCGCCGAGGATGGTGGGGTGAAGAGAACATCGCGGGATTCACGGTTAAAAGCGTTCATGTGGGTGGAAACCGCTGATGTGCACTTCTGAGCCACTTGATGTAAGAAAACAGCGTCTTGGTGTGATTTGGTTTCGAGATAGGAAACGGCTACGCTTATGGGACCTGTGTGGAAGTTCAGACTGGTTTCTACATTTAGACAAATTTTGGCTGCAAAATGACAGTTTTTGGTTTCTGGCATGAGGAGGAAAAAAGGATGAAATCCTTGGACGAAAATGTAAACAGACACTGTTAAAACTTTAAAAACCAATAACACGTACATGGAGAAAATAGAAAAAAAAATTATATATATATATATATATATATATATATATATATATATATATATAAATTAAAAAAAAAAAAAAAAATATATATATATATATATATATATATATATATATTACTTATAATTGTTGGTTTTCGGCAATAATTTTCTTTTTCGGTGCATCACGATCATTTTTGCCCAATAAGAGATCCAATTCATAGTGCAAGTGATGTTGAAAGGTCTAACTATATGTGGCACTTTGAGTTTTGAAGTTCAACCCAAATTTATAGTGGGAGACCAGAAAGGCGTACTGCAAGCACATCAAGTTTGATATATTGTTTCACTTCTTCTGTACTGGGAACTAAGCTCCTTTAAAAACAGCAAGAACTATGGTTCAGGCTAGTGTCACAGCCATAAGACTAGGCTAAAGGTGTTTAAACTGTCTGTAAACTTGACCATGGCACGCTTGTGAACTCTGTAAGCCACGCCACTTAACTTTGTCTCGAAGAGCGAAAGCAAGTGAGAGAGAGTCCCCGACCCGCTCGCCCCCCACAGACAGTCCACTATCTGACATTCCACAAGATCGGCCCTCTTAGAGACAGCTGACCCGCTATTAATCACATGACCGACGGACCATATGATTGAGAACTAATAGGAGGGGGCGCTGCAGGGTAAGAACAATCGAGGGGCGAGGGAACACCGCTTTGTGCCCACTAATCCAAGTGTGAGCGAGGTCACCACGCGACCAGATGGGGTCAGGCATGCCACCCGATCCGGCCGCCCTTTAGTGCCCCTTCGTGCAGAAGCGTGTGGGTTTAGGGTTGGGGGACGGAGTTGGGCCTCTCCATCTTGTCCTGTCTCAGGAAGTCAGGCTAATAGCTTTAATCAGACGGGATTGCTGGATTACCCGTGGATTTCCTTTAGCAAATCGCACCTGTGTACTTCCTCTCCATCTCAAAGTGGGTAATCGAGGACAGAGGGAGCAGCAGGACGGGTCCAGCTGGGCAGGACGTGGACGCTGTTTAACTCGGGGATTAATCAAGGTCCGCAGCCTGCCAGGGTTCCATCAGGCCCGGTCCTCTGAGGAACGTAATGCAATTAAACGACCCAGTTGATAACTCGAGGTCTAAACGTGCAGATCCGCCACACAAAGGGGTCTTTGTCTCGCCTTGAAAGTTTGACATGCGTCCCCAACTGAACAGTCATATCAAAGCAACACACTTCGGCGTGAATTTAGTCACAGTTACATTAGTTGAAATTTGCGCATTTAATCCACTGGTTTTCTACCATTTCTTCTCCAGCTCTTAAATCGTTCAGACAGCGAGTGTGACGGACCAGAGTTTTAAGCTTCTCTGTGCTACTTGGGAGACGTTTAAAGCTCAATGTTAATCTCCACCTCTTCCATTCTATTTAAACACTTTTATTCTTTGTCTTCCTTCTCGGTGCTCTCAAAACGTCTCTCTTCCTCTTGGAATTCCATTAGCGCCGCACGCGCAAAGCAAGCGAGGAGGACGTCATGCGGTAAGCAGTGCTGGTTGGCATGGGAGGCTACGTTTATGACGCGCTATGGCTTTACGCGCTGGGCATGTTGACTTGGCTGACCTCAAATTGTTTTGGAAATCAGATCAGAGAGCCATGACAGACAGTAAATGCTTGCACTGCTCCATCTGGGTTTACAGACTGAGCACGGGCGGCCTGGATTAGAGATGGGAGATGTTGGGTGATTTGAGGCTCCACAGGTGATGCAGGCGTCCACACGTTTCACACTGTAGCCTTTAAAAGAGTCACGAGCCCACTGGGTCAATGACATATGGGAGTGTCAGCAGTAAAGAAAAGGAAAAATTCATTTAAAAATCTAGTTGAAAACGTGACATTCTATTCGGTAGTTTGAAAAACATGCACAAAATTTTAAGAAAGGTTGCATGTTTATGTAGCGTCAAACCACATGACATTTTACAACTAGAGTTGAGCATGTTTTATTTATTTATTTATTTATTTGTTTGTTTGTTTGTTTGTTTATTTATTTATTTATTTATGCGTGTTGGCTGCATCACATGACATTTGGTGGAAAGCAGTTTTTAAAAAAAATCTATAATGTAATAAAAACATTTAATGTATACTAATATTTTAGTAATATTTACTACATTAAATTTAATACACAAAATTAATAAAAATAAAAATAAAATAAATAAAAATGTAATTAATTTTATTTGATAAGATTTTTTAATTCAGTACATGAAATGTATAATAATAATTATTAATTATAATAGTTATATTTTATACTTACAATTTAGGCATAAAGGGCCAGATTTACTAAATAGGGCAAATTAGCCTTAAAGCGCAATTCCATAAAAGCGCCGATGGGAGGGGAAAATTTTGTGCGCGATTTAAGGACAATGCGCACATTAAAGAACACAGACGCAGCCAGATAATTTCCATAATGACCTGCGCAGTCTACCAAGAGCAGCGCAAAATACCGCCTAAATAATGGCGCAAATACCAGTAATTTGACGAGTGTAAACATTAGTAAATCGCGTTGCATGATTCATTTTAATACTCTTTTCCCATAAATTTTGCGTCTGAAAGGGAAACTCCTACAAATGCATATTCAATAAGGTCAGGTGCAAAAATAACTGCGTCCACGCTTTTTCGGCGCTAATTCTTCACTTAATTCTTCTTAAATCCTGACAGTACTATTTTAACACCAAAGACGGGTTGTGCTGGCGCAAGCTGTTAGTAAATCTGGCCCAAAGACTAAAAATGTATGCCACACAAAAAAATAAATAAACAAACAAACAAACATGCTCAAATAAGAGGTACATTCTTTACATCACTGTCTAAATCAATTGCCTTTTTAATGTAATTTTGAATAAATAAATAAAAAGCGGCTCACGTCATTGACCATCCTACTGCAGCTCTCTTTTCCAAACCGTATCGATTCAGCATGGGAAAGCTCTGGATGCGGCTCTTCCAGTCTCCTCTCGGCAAGAGCAAATGCTTATGTTCACAAGATGTTATTGATTACGTTATCAGAGAAACACGGTGGCGAGGGACATTTTTTGAACGGCGTTGACTTGGCCCTCCCTTCCACCGTGTCTTATTGTCATGCATGCTGGAAGCCTCTTTCTTTAATATCTATCTTAAGAGTTGACAATGTTTTGGAGCAATTAAAGCAATCGATACAGGCCTGAGAGGAGCCTCTTATCCACAGTAATAGCTCTCACTGAATAATAAATAACATGCTGGCCGAAAGCTGGGAAGGGGAACGACCTCACATTAACAATCCCAGCTTATGGAAAGGGGCTTCCTCACAGCTCAAGAACCTTTCAAATTCTCACTGCGCCAGAATGCAGCTCCTTCAGGAAGAGCTGAAGTAATCTGAAACATAACTTTGGCTATGGAAGGAGCAGACACTACACCAGCAACACAATTTCTTCTCCTACGCAGCTCCCTGAATGGGCCATTGTTCTGTATACCTTATTAACAAGCAAAAACCAGGCCCAAAAATAAACCTGAGCATTAATGGAGATAAGTGAGTCCATAAAATGCAGAGGAGCTCAGGTTTCAGATGGAAGGAACAGCCGTCTTATTATCCCTCAGCAGAGCAAATGAGGTTAATGAGAGTCTATTGACTGATCCTCCGCTGTCAGCCATGACAGTGCCACATCTCTTCCTTAGCAAGAGGAATCTCTGTTCAGAGTCTGGAGTATGATGCACATTAACTGATAAAGACTATATTACATTGTTTTTAGACTTTGCTAACAGTATAAAACGCTAAAATAAACAACTCTTATGAGTTTTTGATTCTTTTTAGTGAATCAAAAACACATAGCGTGACCAGAGTAGTCTGAATCGCAAGTAAATGACTACTGATTCTTTTATTGAACCTAAAACAAACACAGTTACCTGTGTAGTCCAATTCATGAACAACTGGCTCATTTTAGCTGATTCTTTTAGGGAAATATATAGCACAACCAGTCAAGAGTTGTCAAGAGTCAAGAGTTGATTCAAAAACAATCAAGAGTTTTTGAATCAGAATCAAATTAAGTTGATTTGGTATTGTGAATCTGAATCAAAACAGGAATTCTGTATTGATAACTATTTATAATGAGGCAAAATCAGAACTTAATCATAACTGGAATCGAGAGTTTAGGAATCAAAACCAAATCAAAAGCCTGTGATTTGGAATCAAATTGAAACAAAACTACATGTGAAAGATTCGATCAAATTAAATATACAGGTGCATCTCAAATTAGAATGTCGTGGAAAAGTTCATTTATTTCAGTAATTCAACTCAAATTGTGAAACTCGTGTATTAAATAAATTCAATGCACACAGACTGAAGTAGTTTAAGTCTTTGGTTCTTTTAATTGTGATGATTTTGGCTCACATTTAACAAAAACCCACCAATTCACTATAAATTAATTACTTCCACGGCATTCTAATTTATTGAGATGCACCTGTAAATCAAGCTTGTGAGTCAGGGTTAAAAAGAATCAGCCAATACCGAGATGAAACATATCTAATAAATCTGAATCATCTAAATTGCACCTGAAAGTTTATGAATCAGAAACCAAACTGAGCTCGTAAATCTGAATCAAATCGATTCAGCCATACTGACTGGCACACAGAGGAAATGGTGTGAGTTTGGGTCACATCACAGTTGCTCCTGAAACCTAGCTTTCCTTCACCCTCTCGCTTTCCTACAGGCTTCTTAAGTTGACTGCCAGCGCCAGGCATGGCTTTGCTCCCAGTCTCCCTATCAAATATTCCACGGCCCGACGTGCAGAGCCAACCACAACTCTTCGCTGCGGACAGTGGCTCGCTCCAAGATTTGGTTTGTTGTTAATCTGCAAGCCAAAGCGGACTCCTGCGAGCATCCCCCACCCCCAAACACTTCCCTACACACTCTGATCTCCCTCGGTGAATAATAATAGCTCCAGGCAAAGAGACTAGCTACACAGCTTGTGATAAAGGCTAAACAGCTACATGAGCCCATCGAGCGAAAGGCCAGGCGAGCTGGAAAACGAGCTGCTGCTGGATAAAATAGCTGTCCCGAACTGAAGCTTTGTCATAAACTCCGGTTCCCCCGGCCCCGCTCTAAACTGAGCGCGGTGTCAAAGAGGGCCACCTGTTCCTGTGACATACAACCTCTCCGGCTCTTTCCGTCACTGCCACACTAACTCGGATTGCTCCACAGCAGGCGCATTTGACCTCTGTGACCTGGGTGTTAAAATGTGACCTGAACACCGAGAAGGCACTTTCACTGGGAGGACCCACGCAAAGTCATGTGTGCCGACACGCGCATCCACGCACACGCATTTGTGAATAAGTGTCAGGCCTCATGAGATATTTTAGAGCCCATGGACTTTATGACCTATATAAATAAACCAAGAAGTGAAGATTAGATTTACAGTTTGGATGGCTAAAAACAAAAGAGCCACATATTTATTTAACAGTTTCTTGGTCTTCCAGCTGTACCTGCTTATCTAACAAATAAAACACAAATTACTAGAGAAAAGCTTCGTTAACTTACATTTAGAAATATTTAGAAAATCTAGATTTAGAAAAAAATCTACAGGAAAAGCATTCTGGGAAATTAAGTGCTTTTCCATAAAGTTGTTAAATATGAAATACTAAAAAGTACTCTCTCTAAGATTAAATCAATGTTAGTAAATAAAATATTACAATTATACAAATAAAACAAAAAAAAATTAAATAAAACAAAACATATTAAATAAAATTAATAGAAATACTGATAAAATATTAAAAAAAATCATTAAATAAAAATAAAGCTAACTAAAAATGGTACAATAAAAAAATTAAGTATATAATTTATTATAAATTAATCACATTTCTACATGAGACAGATTTATCTGTTTATCTGTCTGTAAGACTTTTTAAAAACATTTTTAAATTTTTCAAACTTTGAAACATGAACAAAAATTGACCTTGACAAACCGTCTTTAAGTAGTTAAAATGGCAATTTTATTTATTGAAAAACTATTAATTGAAGCTACATTTTCACTCTACTTCCTTAAATCTAAATTTTAAATCTAAATCTTATTTATTTCCTCAAATTCCAAATCAAGGTGCCAAATCATAATTTATTATAATCATCATTTATTAAATAAAAGAAATAAACTAGAAAAAACCTACCAGCACAATCCTAGAAACAAATAAAGAGTCTAACTGTGCGAGAAGCTTTTCTACGCCTCTTTTGTTCTTCATAAAGGTATGTTTAACGTCTCCAGTCGGTTTGACATATAAACTAACATCATCTGAGACAATGATGCCCGCTGTTGTGTTTTGGATTTCCTCGACTGAACCCCCGCCTCCCCCATCACATCAGAGTGGAGATCACAAGGCACAAACCACGCTGAGAAGTTCCCAAAGTGGGCTGGGGGCGATATAAGGGAGGGGGGAACTTTGGGGGGTCTTCGCTAGGTTTGACTGTGATGTACTTCCTGTGTGGCTGTCAGCCTGTGGCGTATCCTTCATCTTCCCTCAGCGCTGCCCTCGCACTGACCCCCCTCTCCACCAACACAACACCCCCACAAAAAAGTGTGTTCCTCTTGTCTGCTCCGCCACGACCCCTCTGTCCCTGTGGGCCAACAACAGCCTCTTTCTTTCTCTCTCTCATCCCTTCCACCTCTTTCTTGGGAGAACAATCCCTGCCCACAGGCTGAGCAATCAGGGATGTACTGTACTACTGTAAATTTGACACAACTGCAACAATCCTGCAACAATGGCTCCGTTTTCACCGCCTGGATTAAAGCGGGGAAGAAAAACTCCAGCGTTTTTTCACCTCTGCAAAAGGAGCAGTGCGCGAAAGCCTTGGCGTAATTGGAAAGTCCAGAGCGATTAAGCTCTAAGTATCATTAGACAGAGGAAGGCCGCAGAGTGGAAAGGGTTCATTCCGGGACAGCCAACCCACTGACCACGGTGGGAAGTAGGCCACGTAAGCAGCCTGGAGCACAGGCTGTGTGACACACTAACCTGGGCTGTGCTTTCATGTGTGCCCGAAACAGTCCGGTGCCCCTTTGCCTAACAACAAACATAAAGTCTTTATAGCAGGGCTGTGGGCCATTTAGAAATGAACTGACAGTGGCTTTTAAATACCAGTTTAGCTGCTTAATTGAATTGAGGTAGCAAACATCATACAGAACTGCGATTTGAATTTGAATGTAAGGAATTGAAATAGGTGATTTTTAACTAGAAAAGTAACTTTTGTTAAGTTTTAATTTTTGAAAAAAAGTGTTGAAGGTTTGTAGGCCTTATCTACAGATGGAACAATAGAACAACAGACAGAAAGACAGACAGAGGGATGGACAGCTAGATAGAAAAAATATCGACAGATAGAGAACGATAGATAGATAGAACGATAGATAGATAGTAGGGGTGTGACGAGACACTTATCCCACGAGACGAGACGAGACACGAGACTGGGTTTACGAGAACGAGACGAGATTTTTTGACTTTAAAAAAAAAAAAAAAAATCTCCTCAGTGATGAAACATATAGGGGAAAATAGTCTTTTATTCAGCTGAACAACACAAAATGCAAAAAAATGTAGGTGCATTTTGAAATCAACTTGTACTTTATGAAATTAAACTTCTATTTTAATGAATTATATGCAGTAAAAAACATGTAAACTAGAGCTGCACGATTCTGGATAAATTGAGAATCACAATTTTTTAAAATAAATTGCAGATCACGATTCTCTCACGATTCTGAAAAAAAAATATTAGAAAACTAAACAAAATAACGTAATTTACTAGTGGTTCTGACTAAATTTTCATTGCTTAAGTCTTTTAAAAATATACATTCATTTGAACAAAATAAAAAAAAATTAAAAAAATGAAATGAAGGAGTCAGTGTCTCAGTTCATAAAGACTTGTTTCACTATTGGAATCTCTTGAATGAATGATTCAATGTCAAATACATTTTTTAAAGGGGTTGTAGCCACCTCCTGGCGGAAGATAAGTGTTACAATACAAGCGTTAAGATACTTTCGTTTTGATCGCTACTGTAGACAAAAAGTGTTTATACGCAAACTATAAATTTTTATCCTAGTAGGCCTACTTCTGTTATTTAAATGTCTGTAACACAGAAATAATGATGTGTGGTTGAAAAGACTGTTTGTGTTGCTCTTTCTGGATCAGCAGCAGCATGAATGCAGATTTGAATGTCTTTAAGACGCTTACGATGTGAAACAGGTGTTAGTGGAGTTGTTAGTGTGAGCAGCGCGTGTTTTGTCGCCACCCATATCAGTGAATGACAGCATTCACATCGGAAGCGTGATGATGGCCGAGCCTCTGATTCATTAACATGGGCAGCGACAAAACGTGCTTCTCACGCGCCACTGACACTCGCAATGTTAAACAGTCGTAGACATAGCTGAATCATTGTCATTCAGGAATAAGATCGTGTGGGTGTTTAAATCAAGATCGCAATTTTTTTAACGCAGCTCTAATGTAAACACTGCAAAATGTTTTGAGAGATATTGTCACGTTCTTGCGTGACCAGTCGGATCTCGCGAGATCTCGTGCCATGAGATCTCGTCACATCCCTAATAGATAGATAGATAGATAGAAAGAACAATCGAACGATAGATAGAATGATAGATAGATAGATAGATAGATAGATAGATAGATAGATAGATAGATAGATAGATAGATAGATAGATAGATAGATAGATGGAACGATAGACAGATAGAACAATCGAATGTATGGAAGAATATTCCGAACTATTTTCAAAAGGAATTGCAAATTGTATTTTCAATTGCGTTTTCCACATGTGGGCGCATAAATTGTGACAATCCAAATGTAATTGCAAATCTTGCATTACCGTTTGCATTTTCACTTTCGCGAACACACAGTGACTGCCACATTTCAAATGAAAATGCAACTGTATTTCCCATGTCTTACGAATTATGAGCCTGTCATATTTAAATAGCAATATTAATTACCACATTTGCTTTTTCACTTTCTCTGCGTCATGCATGTAATCTGCCAAAACTGAAATGGAATTGCAATTCCTTTTGCATTTGAATTTCCGATGTCTACACTGAAAGCTGTCAACCAGTGTGAGGGGGCGAGACTATACTATGGGGCGTGTTTGTATTGGGAGGTGACGTCACTCACAGACGACCGTGCCGAATGCTTTGATCAATGGAGGTAATCGGTAAAGGCTCTGCCAATCAGTTCGTGCCTGTGTTAACGAACAGTGCAACCTTCTTGGCACAATACATAATTCTGTCTTTTTTACCCCAAATACAGCGATTATCCCCTGCTAACAAAGCCACAAATGGTAAACACAATAGGTCAATATTCACTATTAACGAAACACTTTTCACCTGTCTCAATATCTCTCACTGTTTCTCTCACTCCGATTGATTCAAATGAGTAAACAGACAGTGCAATTCTACACTTATTACAGTACATTTTATTCCTTTCTTTTAATCCGTAAAAGAGAGCCTCAAGATTTTTTCCTTTTTGAAAAAAAAAAAACAGTGCCAATCTATATTTATTCCCCAATTTTCCACCTTATATATATTTTACATTATTTAATATTTTAACAGTTTTAATCCGTTATGGAGCACGCGTCCCGTGGGCAGTGGCACCAAAGCGTCGTGCAAGTCTCAAGATCTCTCACTGTGTACAGCCACCTGACACTGCAATTGATGCACATGGTTTTTAATATTAATTCACCTTGGCTGTGGCATGTTCTGTGACAGCTGCGATTAGATCGTTGGTGTAAAGTGAAGACTCATCTAGGGCAGGCAGAGTAGGAATAGTAGCATTTTCTGTTTTGTTACATGCATCAATTGGAGTGTAAACAGACTGAGAGATTTTGAGGCAGGTGCTCTATTATAAGATAGGAATAAGATATAGGTGGCAAATAGGCAAATACGTGCAGATTTGTTCTGTTTGATTGCTTATGTGCCTCAATTGGAGTGCAAACAGTAAAAGATCTTGAGGCAGGTGATGCGCTATATTACTACGGAAGTTCTAAGCGGCCATGCATTTTTTTTTCCTTCTTGTTTTCTCGTGATCACGACTTAATTTTCTTGTGATCTCGACATAAAAATTGTTTTCTCGTTATCATGACTTACTTTTCTCGTGATCTCGACATAACAAAGGTTGTTCCCTAAGTTACACAACTGCGCCAGCAGGTGGCAGTATAGAACTATTGATGGGGAGTTGTATACTGTATCAAGTACTGTGCACGTTTGGGACAGAGGACCTTCTTCGTGATCGCTATTGTCACGAATCTGGCAGACACAACAAAGCTCCGTCATGTCACAGCTGCCATTCATGAATCCAGTCAAGTCACCGTTGATCGTCATGAATCCAATCAAGTCACCGTTGATCTTTGTGAGTCCAGTCAAATCACAGCCGATCTTCATGAGCCAAGTCAAGCCACAGTTGATCATCATGAGCCAAGTCAAGTCACAGCTGTTCGTCACGAGCCAAGTCAAGTCACAGCCGATCTTCATGAGCCAAGTCAAGTCACAGTTGATCGTCATGAGCCAAGTCAACTCACAGCCGATCTTCATGAGCCAAGTCAAGTCACAGTTGATCGCCATGAGCCAAGTCAAGTCACGTCTCAGCTAATCTCCCAGAGTCTCGTCATGTCACAGCTGATCATCCAGAGTCACGTCACATCACAGCTGATCATCCAGAGTCTCGTCACATCACAGGTGATCGTCCAGAGTCTCGTCACGTCACAGCTGATCGTCCAGAGTCTCGTCACGTCTCAGCTGATCTCCCAGAGTCTCGCCATGTCTCGTCTGACCTCCCGTTGTCACGTCACGTCCTGTCTGTTGCACCCAGATCTACAAGGTCCCAGTCCCTGCCGTGGTCTTTTGCTCCACCGTGGTGGTCTCCTTCTCCGTCTGCTCCGCCCTGGTGGGCTTCTGCCCCCCATCTGCTCCGCCCTGGTGGGCTCCTGCCCTGTCTGCTCCACCCTGGAGAGCTCCTGCTCTGTCTGCTCCACCCTGGTGGGCTCCTGTTCCGTCCTGGTCTCCGGTTCCGCCCTGGCTCCCAGCTCTGTGTTTCAGTCTGGTTTTCTGCTCCGCCTCGGTCCTCTGTCTTGCCAGCTCTGCCTCAGTCCCCAGTCTTCCCACTTCCACATGGACCTTGCCCACCGTCCCTCCCCCTGTTCAGCTTCACCACCTTCCTGGATCATATTAATTTAGGAGCATCTGGAAGCCGCTCCTTGGGGTGGGCTCTGTCACGAATCTGGTCCATGGACTTCCATCTGCTTGCCACCAGAGGTCACTCTTCCATCACATTGACTCTCACATTGCACAGACTGTTTCACATTACCCCGGACTACATTTCCCAGCAGCCATTTCATTAATCACGTGCTCACACCTGAGACCAATCACACATCCTACATAAACCATGGACTTCCTTGTTCAAGTCGCTGAGTATTGTCTGCGTTTATCGCTCTTTTAGTGATAGCACTTTACGGAACCATTTCCAGTCATAGTTTCTAGTCTAGTCTTGTGTTCATAGTTTCTAGTCTAGTCTTACATTCTCGCCTGTGTATCTTGGATTAACCCTTTGCCTTGCCGTTCGGACTCTGTTTGTATTTCGCTTGGACTATTGCTCATGTTATTGGACTACCCCTCTTCTCAAGCCCTCTGGATATTGTTCGCCGCTCAAGGACCCATGCTTGCCCTAGGATTACTCTTTGTCTTGCCTGTGATATACCTGTTTACCATTGTCTGAACCTTGCCTGTTTAATGACCACGTCTCTTAATAAAAGCCTTGCACATCGATCCGCACGCCTCACAATATTGACCTATTGTGCATACCATTTGTGGCTCTGTTAGCAGGGGATAATCGCTGTATTTGGGGTAAAAAGGACAGAATTATGTATTGTGCCAAGAAGGTTGTACTGTCTGTTCGTTAACACAGACATGAAGTGATTGGCAGCTGCTTTTAGCGGAGGCTTTACCGATTACCTCTATTGATCAAAGCATTCGGCACGATCGTCTGTGAGTGACATCACCTCCCAATACAAACACGCCCCATAGTATAGTCCCGCCCCTCACAATGATTGACAGCTTTCTGTGTAGACATTGGAAATTCAAATGCAAAAGGAATCGTGATTCCATTTGAGTTTTGGCAGGTTACATGCACGACGCAGAGAAAGTGAAAAAGCAAATGTGGTAATTAATATTGCTATTTAAATACAACAGGCTCATAACTCGTAAGACATGGGAAATACAGTTGCAAATGGACTTTGCTTTTTCATTTGAAATGTGGCAGTCACTGTACGCTCGCGAAAGCGAAAATGCAAACAGTAATGCAAGATTTGCAATTGCATTTGGATTATGTCACAATTTATGTTCCCACATGTGGAAAACGCAATTGAAAACACAATTTGCAATTCCTTTTGAAAATTGTCCGGAATATTCTTCCATACAAACGATAGATAGAACGATTATAGATAGATAGATAGATAGATAGATAGATAGATAGATAGATAGATAGATAGAATGTCTGCTTCCTGTGGGATGTGGCTCATTCAATACAAATCTTGTTTTCTTCAAAATTAAAGTCTCGTTCGCTGCAATTTTGAATGAAGACCAAACAAACCAATTGTCTGATAAAAGCAGCATAGTGACTGTTTAACAAAAATTTTACAGCATTTCTCAGATCTTGTTAGGCTGATGTTGTCAAGGTGTCTGGGGTCAGACTGAAGGGTCTGCAGGCGACTGAAAGAGCCTCGTAATTACAGGCCGGCGTGTCTCGCCATGGCCAAAGAATGGAGACCGAAAGTGGCTGCTGTGTGGCTTTTTGCGGAGCACTTGTGCTCGCGACTCAGACCCAATTGTGCTGCTGGGAAACGTGCACAAAGGAAACAGGAGGAGTCCACTTAATCCTGGCGGGATGCAGTCAGTCAGAGTCGCCATGGCCCTCGCGCTTTTCATTTATCTATTTTAACCATTTCATTAGTACCTCGCCCCACCGAAACTCAGTTTCTTTGTCTTTTTAACCTTTTGCGATACAAAGACATTTCTTTAGGTTGCCAAACAATACTTCTCTCCCTATCTTGGACAACTCCAAAAATATAACCCAAAAAAAATGGTATAAAATGATAAAAAAAAATGCTCAGATCCGGGATGAACCGCTAAAATAATTTTTTTTAATAACAAACCCCTTCAAAAAATGTTGCATTCTTTCTGTCTGACAGAAAAAGGCCCAGCAGGCCTTCTGACTGCTGGAAGCTTAGAGTTGTTATCCTAGCAACTGGAGATAAAATGGTCTCCCGGAGTCCGTGGGAGACTGACTGTGCGAAAGAGCAGATCCCTAAAGCATTTCCTGGTGCAGAGGTCCTCAGCTCCTGACGCTATGGCCCCGGGCTCAGTGCACATAAAGCCTCCTTATTGCTGCAGTCGAGGCGGTGAATACGACCACAGTGATGCAAGGAGGTCAGGGGCACACCTCAAAGGATACGGCTTGCATTTATTTCTTTGCTTCTTATCCTCGTTTTTGCACAACACCCTGATCCTACTGAAAGTTCTTAAATTACTATACCTCCATTTTCAGCTGTTATTTATTTAAAAAAAAAAAAAAAAACATATTCGTGCGCAAGAGGAAAGGAGAACGGCATGCACTTGTTGAGCGGGGTGATCTGAAAGATTCATGAGTTGTAATGCAAGCTTAACCTGGCCTCCTCTCGCAGCTCTATGCTCCCTGCCACCCACCTGCGCTCCGTGGCGGGGCACAGAGGCACGCACACATGCACACATACTGCCCGGGCCCTTTGTGTTCACTTCTGTTTAATTACACATCCCATAGCTTTACTGGCCGTGTGTTACGCCGCTTCGAGGCTTAGTAAGACTCTCCGTGTGCGCTGAAGCAGAGAACCAGGAGATTTGCACAATTTACGCAACAGCGTCCGGCTCTGGCAGTCTATCCGCAGGTGAAGGTGGGACCGCAAGCCTCCTCAATAATGGAAGGCATGTGACAGTATCATTTATGAGACGCAGAGGGACGCTGTCATTTCAAAGCAATGCGCAGCGGTATTATTTACAGATGCAGTGACTGTGTGAGGTCATCACAGCGGGGCGGCAGTGAAGGGCAGCGACATTCAGGTTCAGCGTGAGGAGCAGGGCTGTGCGCTGTTCGCAACTGAACCAATAATGCCTTTGAACTCAACTGAAACTGCAATTTGATTTTGAGGAGGTAGAATTTAAACTGAAATTCGTAAATTTTTTTAAATAAACAAGCAAAGGTTGTCGAGAGAAACGTCAAATTTTGGACTTTTTTTTGAAAAGACTTGAAGTTTAAATGTCTATAGGCCTTACAGAAAGACAGACGATAGATAGGTAGAATGTAAGATATATAGAACGATAGAAAGTATGATCAAATAATAGAATGATAAAAAGATACAAAGACAGAAACGGACAATAGAACCATACACAGACAAACAGATCGATAGACAGAGAGAACGATGGACAACAATGGAGAAATGGATGGACGGACAAAAGGATGGATACACAGATGTACAAATGGATAGATAGACACAGTTCAACAGATAGAACGATAGAACGATAGATAGATAGATAGATAGATAGATAGATAGATAGAACAATACAGAGCAATAGAACGATAAATAGAATAATGGATAGATAGAACGATAGACAGAACAACAGACAAAACGACAGACAGAACGATAGAAAGAAATACAGATAGAATGATAAACAGACAGAAAGAAAGATAGAACAGCAATGACTGAACAATAGAATGATCGAAAAACTGATAGAAATAACAATAGATAGATAGATAGATAGATAGATAGATAGATAGAACAATGGTGGGATGATGGATGATAGAATGATAGAACTAACAGATAGTACGATAGATAGAATGATAGATAGATGATAGATAGAATGACAGATAGATAGAACGGCAAATAGATAGAATGACAGAACAATACATAGAGCAATAGAACAATAAATAGGACGATAGAACAATAGACAGAACGACAAAAAGAACGATAGAGCGATAGATAGATAAATAGATAGAATGATAGAACGATAGATAGACAGATAGATAGATAGATAGATAGATGGACAGATTGTGCGGGGCAGTTTAAAGGAGAGCAGGCCAGCTAGCAGCCCATCTGTGGGCAGAATCCAACCCTGTGATCAAGCAGGTCTGTGACAACAGCAGCAGCAGGTGGGACGCCACTGATCTGTACGCCACACATCAGAGCCCTGCTCTCTCTCCAAACCCCCACCAATCCTCACGCAGGGCCGAGATATCATATCCATCACCCCGCCTCACTCCGAGACACACATCCAACGTGGCTTCACACCGTCCAAAAACACGGACGCGACCGGGCCGAATAAAAATAGCCGAGCGAGACACAGCTGGACGGGCTTGTACTTTTTTTTTTTGTGGTCGCTATGCCTTTGTTTTTCATTTCAGTTGCATTTTTTTTGTTTACTCCAGGGCTTTGCTCCTCGTCATTTGTTTGAACGGATGTTGTGATTACGACAAATAAAAAAAAGAGGGCCTTCTGTGGAAGCGCCGCATCTCAGCCCGCAATATGTGCACAGCATCTGTTGATGTTTAATGTCACCCAGCAGACGCTGGCAGACTTGCGCTGATCTTTTCTCTCTCTCTCTCGGTTGAGGGTCCAGGCAAGCCGCCCCACTGCCCCTCTCTCTCTCTCTACCCCACGTCTCCCTGGATGCGGGAGGCAGAGGGCACTGGAGCAGAATGCGTCCTAATTAAAGAACCCAGATGAGGAGCTCCAACTGTACCATCCTCTGGCTCCAAACGCTCTTAAATATTTATCAGCTTACCGGGTGGATCAGCTACACCCCTCCACCACCCGCACCAGCCAGCATGCTGATCCCCAGGCCAATGATAACAAACTATCAAATCAATCGGCTTTGCTTTTTTCTCCCCTCTCTCACTGTGTATCGTCTCGGACTTGGACTAAATCGCTGGTCTCACTTACTGTCCACAGAGGTCTGGACTCTGAGCTTAAGGTTATGGGACAGACCGGACGGCCACTAATCACAGCTGTGAGAAGAGCAGTGCTGTGGAAGACAGCGGGGTTTTAATATTGGCCAGCCAGCTGTTGCAGTGCATAGCTTTCACACATGCAGATCCAGAACCCTACCTGTTCCTGTAGGACACAAACTCACACTGGAAATATTACGATAAAAGCCCAATGTCACAGTCACCTCATACACAAAGGTAAACAATTCGATTAAACAATTAAAATAAATACTTCACTGCATGTAAATTTGTTTGGTTGATGTGTGACGTATTGGTGACCATATTAGTGGCAACCAATACCAATACTATTTTTTTAATAATAATAATAATAATAATAATAATAATAATAATAATAAATTATTATTATTATTATTATTATTATTATTATCTTCAGTTTGGTTAAACAGATGTCACCAATAATAAAAAATAAATAAATAATAATAATAATAATAATTTATTTTATTAACATTTATTATTATAAATTTTTATAATAATTTATTATTTTATTAACAATTTATTATTGTATATTTATGTATATTTAATAATAATAATAATAATAATAATTATTATTATTATTATTATTATTATTATTATTAATAATATTAATAATAATAATAATAATAATAATTTATTATTATTATTATTATTAATATTATTTATATAACATTTAAGCCCTTACACAAAATAAACAAGCTTATATTTTGCCAATTCAAACCTGATACATGTAAAAAATCTAAATTAAATAAGTATAAATTACTATAACTACTTGAATAAAATAAATAGAAATTAAATTAAAACAACTATAAAACTAGAAACAAACAACCAAATAAATAATGCTATAATTTAATTATATACAATAATGGCTTATATTTAGTAAATTCGAACATGAAACACATAAAAATCTAAATATATTAAACTATAAAAATATATTAAATTAATAAATATAAATATAAATTTCCACTTTAACAAAATAAATACAATTAAATTAAAAGGTTGATAAATGACAGAACTGCAAACAAACAAACAAACAAACAAATAAACTAATAAATAAATGTGTTATATTTATTAAAATGTATAAATATATAAATATAAATATATAAAACATATTTATATAAATATAAAATATTAACTTATAAAATATAAGGGCTTATGTTTTATATTTATATAGGGCTTATATATATATTTTGGCAATGTAAACATGAAACAATTAAAAATCCAAATATAATTATAATTTAGTTATAATTATAATTTAAATAATATAAATTAACATAAAATGTAAATAAATAAAATAAAAAATAAATAAACTATAAAACTGTAAATAAATAAATAAATGTGTATAATAAATGTATTTTTGTGTTTATATAATAAAATGTATATTTAAGCCTTTGTATAAAATATAAGGGCTTCTATTTTGCTAATTAAAACTGGAATAAATTAAAAATCTAAATTAAATTAAAATTAAACAATAAACAAACTAATAAAAAAATTTAACTTGAACAAAATAACTAATGGAATTAAACTAATATTAAGTAGATGCACATTAAAACTATAAATAAAACAAAATTACACCATATAATAACCACTAAAAATAATTAAATATATTTTTAAATGAATGAATGAATGAATTAATATTATTCTGTGCTAGTACTAACAAGGTCATGTTGAACCTGTAGCTTTGTGATAAGAACTGTTTTCCAGCATATGAAGTCAGTAGGGAGTCACGTCAGGGCACAGGGTCGACCCCGCGCCACGTCTGGGCTCCCATGAGCTACTGTGACCGCCGTCTACTGTTACCAGGCAACCCTTCTGTTGATCCCGCTTTTATGTTTCCACCCCCCATCACGGGCGAGCATTCTTAAAGTGCTTAGGATTTACAGTGAGCGATGGGTGTCTGAGAGTGTGTCTAAAGTGCATCATCTTGACTCCAAATGGCCTGGAAACACGCTCAGAGGACTTCTCATTTCCTAATTGCCAGTGGAACCACGTTTGGCCATTGAACGGAGAACTTAGGGACGGGTCACGCCGGTCCAACAACTGACTAGTCAATTACCTAGTTAATGTAGATTAAGATTTAGTTTTTAATTAGCATTCTAACTATCTCTGAAAAGTCAAGTCTTAACATATACATTCAAATGAGATTAAAAACAGCACAACGTGAAAACAAGAGACCCTCGGACTTTGTTTTTGAAATACAAGCCTTGATTCGACTGGACATTTTTTGTAAACATATTCACTGTGTTTGCAAAGGTTGTTTTCGAGTGCGCAGTGACATTTCAGCAAAGACTTTAAGTCAAATTTAGCCCGGCTTTCACAAACTAACTGTGGATGTTGGATGTGTAGAAAAACACATATGAATGTTTTTACGATGGTGCGTCACATTAAAAATAGCACAACGTAAAAACGAGAGACCCCGAGATCTTGTTTTTGAATGCAACATTGTGTCATACATAAAGGGCCCTCTAATAAATCGTAAAAGTTGGCTGAACCCAAATACAAGCCTTCATTCGACTAGACATTCTTCTTAAACATTCACTGTGTTTGCGAAGTTTGTTTTGAAGTGCGCAATGATATTTCAGACTTTAACTCAAATTTAGCCCACCATTCACAAATTAACTGTGGGTGTGGGATGTGTAAAATAACATGCATGAATGTTTTTAAAAATGTTTTTAAAAATAGCACAACATAAAAACGAGAGAGCTTGATTCTGAACGCAATAATGTATCTTACATAAACTCCCTCCTAATAAATACATCCAATATTGGTTGGTTGAACCCAAATACAAGTCTTGATTCAACTAGATGTTCTTCGTTTTGGAGTATGCGATAATATTTAAGCAAAGACTTTAAGTCAAACTGAGTCCCGCGCACACAAATTAACTGTGGATGTGAGATGCGTATGGATGTTTTTAAGATTGCGTGTCAAGCTAAAAATAGCGCAACAGGAAAAAAACTAGCCCGTTACAAAAAGAGTTGGGCGTCTTAGCTTTACCCGGTTTCTTAAAGCGACGTTTCAACGCATATAAAGGTTCAGTCATCTTTACTATTGTTTCGCAAATTTTCGCAGTCAAAATCCAGTCATTCCAATACAAATCCACACAATTAGGAATTCCGAAATATTTAGCTCACAAATTTTTCCATGTTGCCCAATAAAATGCTACTTTTTTTGAAAGTGTGTGAGCTGTGCTTTACTATTGACAACAGACACTGGACCTTTTTTGCTTGAAAATTTTGCACCTTAAGAGCGAAAAAGAGAACAAACAAGGAAGACAAAGCGAGAGAGAAAGAGAAGGATGGGAAAAAGCTTTCCTGGTGGGGCAGGCTAAACTGGTCTGGCTCTCATCAGAGACTTATCCCCTCTTAGGGTGAAAGAGTGCAGGGAAGGATAAGGAGGGGCGTGAGACAAGGGGGAAGAAAGTTGGGAGATTTGTCACGTATGCCTCTAAAGTTTCACAGCCCTGCAGGACTCTTCACCATAGCGTCCACTACTTCACACGCCTCTTTTATACGCTGAACTGAACTGAACGAGACTTAGAAGAACAAACGCAAGTCAATAAAACAACACCCTAGACATAACGGCATAAAAATGAGAGCTACATATGGTTCTCTTTTTACCGTGAGACTCAAGCTTGCACCTTCACAACCGATTACTGATAAATAAAGCAGAAATACACTCTAATAAATAGCTGCGATGCTTATTATGGCTAAAGAATAGGCTCAG
Organism: Spinibarbus caldwelli; assembly: GCA_039654775.1. Classification (NCBI taxonomy): domain Eukaryota; kingdom Metazoa; phylum Chordata; class Actinopteri; order Cypriniformes; family Cyprinidae; genus Spinibarbus; species Spinibarbus caldwelli. The sequence continues at coordinate 9,256,225 of CM077231.1, forward strand.
CTGCGTGGAGATACAGTTTAATGACCTGGCAATGCCAGAAGGCTCAGGACAGAAACACAGAGATAACACTATGATGCAGATCAGTTAACTTGACATGGTGCGCCGCAAGAACAAAAGTAGCTCGAGCCCCAAGGCAGAGAAAAATGTAACACATGACGGGTATTTCTTGCACCTCACGGAAAGCGTAGAAACGGCGAACCAGCAGCCAAGAAATTAATCCATGGATACGCTTAAAAAAAATTTAAATAAAAAAAGAAGCATGTAAACCTTTACTTTTTTCCTCAAAAATGATTTTCTTTAGTATTCAAGGCTAATATTTATTAATTTTTGTCTTCTGATGTAAATATCCTAAATTAAATTTTAAGATTTAAATACTTTGTCCTGTCATATTTAATCATTTAAAGTTAATTTTACTCTAAATAGCACTAGAACTGCATCAACAAATACAATTTTAATACAATAATAATTTAATACAACAATAAAAATATAATTAGTTGACAAAATATTAAATATTTAACTAATATTTAACTAAATATTTATTTATTCATTCATTTATTAAATAAATCAATATTTAAAATAAATAACTAAATAATATTTTATATTAAAATAAGTTAAAATAAAAATAAATTTAGTTGACAAATGCTAAAAAAGCTACATTAAACTAAATATATTTATTTTTATTTACATAAATCAATATTTAGCAAAAAAATAAAATAAAACAACTGTCTATGTTGTGAAAAAGTGCTCCTGATGTCCATTTTTTCATCTCGTTTTCATTATAATTGAAAGAATCCATGGCTTTACTCAAAACATTTTTCTTCAATATTCAGTGTTAATTTTCTCAGATTTTGTCATTTATAACATTTATATATATTTATACATTTTACACACACACACACACACACACACACACACACATATATATATATATATATATATATACATATATATACATATACATATATATACATATACATATATGTACATATATATATTATATTTGAAAAATGAAACCAATATTTCACTGCTGAGATTAACTTCTGCATTATGTAGCTGTCAGAACAGAGATTATAAGTCGTCTAATAGGCACTTACAGCATTTCCCTCATAATAAGGTAAAAAAATCTAGTTACAATCGAAACCTCATTGCTAACAGATGTTCAAATAAACCGTTATAATCTTTCTCTCTCGCTCCCGGATTAAACCGTGAGAATCAAGCTCCATATTTATTTGCACGCCGAGTCGCAATGCTTCTAATTCCAATCAATTTCAACAAATCAAAAGCTAATCCTTTGAATCCGAACTAAAGCCCGGACTTCAAGAGCCCACCGTCAGCATGTTCTATCAATTTAATCCTGATACAGATTGAGAAACATGTAGCGTGGTGGCTGATCGAGCACCGAAAGGCAGCTCGAGTCATGGGAACGGTTACAGCTGAGACGCGCGTTACCGGTGCGAGAGCATTCATCACGGCCCGTCGCGGTAATTGCAGGTGAGATACATTCATGACTGCTGCGTGAGGACAGGGATGGAAATCTAATGCCTGCTGATCGATCGCATGTACTACTTTAACCAAAACAGTTTTAGCTCCAACATATCTTGAGAACGAGAAACCAGGGGATTCCCCTGCCATCCCTCGCTATTGAAAACCGGTAAGCCCAACACAATACGACGTGGCCAACGTCAACAAACAAAAACAAAAGGCTGCAGCCTCTACATACCCCCACCCCCCCCTTTAGCATCAATAATACATTGCAGACTGGGAAGGGGGTGGAGAGAAGCCACTGCAATGCCAACGGGCCACGGTACTGCACTGTTATCAGGCTTTCCCAAGCAAACCCCTACTTAAATTCCCCTCTAATTCCCCTGCACACGGCTCGCTTTCCAGATGGGCCCTGAGCCTCATGGCCTGCCAGCAACAGCTTGCACCGTGTTTGTTGAAAACAAAGATGACGGATTAAATATCATGTGCTGCGCAGGGGGATGGAGGGGGAAAAGGAGATAATTCTGTGTTTCCCGAGCAAATAAGGTGAGAGCTGAGAGGATACAGACCTCTGTACAGTGCAAATATCGAGTGGGACAACAGCGGCATCTTCTCAAACAACGGCCTGTACTCCAGAGAGGTGTCTTTCTCTCTCTCTCTCGCCGTTGTTTGTTGCGGATCTGTCCTCTGTGACATCCCCGGCGCGCTCGACTGCTGCACTCGGTTTAATTATGGAGTTTAATCTAATGACATCGCACTGACTCAAATCATGTCCTCATGTTTCACTTTATGGGCTTTCCTATACAAACGCTTTTATTTTTAGGCAACTATGAATCGCTAACAGTGCCAGGCACAGTGGGAGACAGCTAGTGAGCTGGTAACACTTTATATGAAGGCCCTGTCGTTGAGAAACTTTTTCAGATGGTGGACTAGTACATAATTTGTGGACCACCTAACACCTCAAACTAGAAGGAAACCACATAGTACCTAAATACTACTAGTACTACTACTACTACTAATAATAATAAATTAGCATTTAATAATAATAATTATTATTATTATTATTATTATTTCATATTATTATTATGTGTTTGTGTATGTGTGTAATAAAAGTATTTAATATACAAATTAAAATAGAAATAACTTAAAGTAAATAACATTGTTTATTTTAATAAGTACATATAAACTCAATAAGTATAATCATGCAGTCTGTATACATGTATAAATGCATACAAATAATCATTATATTTAGATTACATGTATTAGATGGTATAATTTATTTAAAGTTGGTTATTTTAATTAATTTAAATGTTTAGAAGAAAAAAACTAAATACCTAATATACCTAAATAAATAATTATAAAAAGTAATTAAATAATAAATAAATAATTAAAAAAAGAACCACCAATAAATTAATTATTGATAGTCCAATAAATATATTCAGCCAATCAATTTACAGCTCATCTAACATCTTGAATTAGGGGGGGGGGGATCAACAATTACCTGAATTATTAAAAATAAATAAATAAATAAATAAATAAATAAATAAATGTTATAATAAATATTATATATATATATATATATATATATATATATATATATATATATATATATATATATATATACATACACACACACACACACATATATATATATATATATATATATATATATATATATATACATATATATATATATATATATATATATATATATAGATAGATAGATAGATAGATAGATAGATAGATAGATTAGATAGATAGATATTTAATAATATAAAATAAAGAGAAATGCTCCTGACATTTCCAGCTGAGTGTATGTGGCATAAGGTTTGAGTCTGGCTTCCAACTCTATCCTTATTTCCAATCTCTCTCTACAGTCTCTGTATAATAAAAGTGGCAAAAAAAGAAAGATCCATTGCTAAGTCACAAACTCAGGCAGGTCGACATAAGAAGCTACCAATTATGTTTCAAACAAGCAAAACAATCCTCTGTTTGTATGCATTCTTCAACACTCCAGGGTGAACCGGTCATCCTGGTGCCACGTCCATCTCACCAGCTGTGCATAAATAGAGTCAAGTCTCAGGACGGACCCCTGAGGGGGGAAAAGCGCATTTGCCTCGGATATTCCCAGTCGAGCTGAAGGATATTTACAGTACAATCCTCTCTCGCCAGGACGACCGTCCCGAATCATATAGCCATAAACAGATCAATGACTCATGCTGTTCTGATAACTGAATACATGAATTCACATTACACAAAGACTCAGTCATTCCATTGACCGTTTTGAACAGACCCCACATATCCCATTAATCCAAAAAGAAAGTCACGTATCGAGGCCTGGCACAGTGGAAGCCATCAAGCTATTGCATCTTATCTTGAAAAAAAAGCAAATCGCAACGCGAAATCCGAATTTAAGATGTTTAAAACGAATCCCGAGCTTGTGAAGTTGGAACTGAATGAAGTGCCATTATGAAACACATCACAACATTGAACTGCTTGTGTTGAGGTTTGATTAGCGCTACAAAAAGAATGCTGCTGGACCCTAGAAAGGCTTTCGGAGGTTTACGTAAGCTAGTCATGAAAGACTGCTTAATTGGTCTTACTGCACCTAAAGCGTCTTCTCCTGCAACCCTTGAAGCGGACACCGCAAAGCCGGACTGCTTAGCTCAGCTTCTAGCGTGCAATAACTTTCAGTGTCTTGAAAGCATGCCGTGGAATCAAAGATATCTCTCCACGGACGAAAACAAACAGGGAGCCAGCTGAATTATGGTTGTCGGGCTTGGACACGCGGACTCATTGTCTTCCTTTCTCTCCTGTGGCCTGAGAAGACAAACCTAGAGGCCTATCAATTGATCCTCAAACTTGGTTCCTTCTCCAAACGGCCTTATGCTGAATCATTGTGGAAATGTCAGGAGCTGGAAAGGCGGGGGCGAGGAACAGAGCACTTGTCTTCATGTGTTTTGTGGTAGCACCGAGAAGCACAGCGGTCCTCGTGCAGAAGGCCTGCGAAAATATACAGGCCTGACCAAAACACTCCCCTCTCATTTCCCTTTCATTTCCAAAACCTCAAGCACCACCAGTCTTTGTGCAACACTCGTAAAGAGAAGCCAGAGGAACAAATGTATCTGCTCCCAGTTTCTGGGGTATAAATATTACTGTGGCATTCGCCCCGGGACAACCGCAGCGGTGGGATAGGGAAAAAAGCGAGCGCAAAATTTCAATGCAACAGAAGACAAACACGTTGAGCGATGCTCTCGGCTTTCTGATTGATGAAACATACATGCATGCACGACACGACCTCGAGCGCTCGGAGGCCTACGCATCGAGAGATGCCATCCAAAAACAATTTTTTTGGAGTATGCACATCTCAATTTTTTGAGGATTATCTGAACGTGAAGTTTAAGGAGTCAGAAGCACTGTGGTCCCGTCGCATCATTGTGGGATATGACAGCATGCCAGCAATGAAGGGCTTCACATATGGTTCGAATCACGAGGACGCTCAAACTTCTTATACATTCCATACTTATTGCAGCCAAACCGGCATTTGGTACTAAACAGACAGAACAGCACTGTGTTTTGTTCTTTTTAGTCTTTTCACATGTTTCACACCCAAGATAAGTTTAAATATAGAAGGCGAGGCTCAATAATGAGGATTTTTGCAGTTTTATACCTTGCAAACTTCAACATTTGGATGCAATTATTCTTGTCAACTTTTTAGCTAGTAAATGGCTAACACAGATCTGGTCAAAACTGTAGAAAGGACTTGTCTTGATAGCATCAGTAAAAATGGGTTGACAGTTACCCATTAACTAGTCAGTAATGTTTTGGCATGTAATGCAATTTTCTACCAAAAAAAAGGGGTATATATATATATATATATATATATATATATATATATATATATATAATAATTCCTGTAAAATGTTAACTTTTTCAGGTCTTACTGCAAATGTACTTGATAAAGACTACTTTTAAAAATTCAATTTTTAAATATTTAAAAAAATAAGCAATAAATAAATGAATAAAACACTTTTAAAAGAAAAGGTTTAAAACAGAAAAATATAACATAAAATAAAACAAAACTTAAAACAGAGCACAAAACACAAAAAAGACAAACAACAAAACAGAACATGATACAAAGCACAAAAAAACAAAAACAAAAAACATAATACAAAGCATCAAACACATAACAAAACATAATACAAATCACTAAACAAAAACATAAAACAATGTACAAAACACAACAAAACAAAAACAAAACGTAATGCAAAAAATGCCAAACACAAAACAAAACAAAACAAAAAGCACAAAAAAATAAAAAAATACAAAAATTGTTGGGGCCAATAAAAAAAAGTTGACAGGGCAACTAGAAATCTGAACTACTGGCCTGACTTTACTGGACTATCTTTACTGTTGAGCACTGAAAGGTACAAATGGAAAAAACAAGATAGGAAAGCACTATAAAACAGTGACTGTCTAGTTGTATGAGAGTCAAGGTAAAGCATTCCACATCGAGTGTGACATACTAAATTATGTCATGATGTTTAGTTAGTACACATTATGTTACATCCTGTAGAGACGTATGCATTTCCTAACGAAGAACACCAGGCTGTTTTTGATGGGCCGCTTTAATTGCGGAGCAGAAAAGGGTTGTTAAAATTGCAGATTGCTTTTATCTTGACGAGAGACGCTTAGGATTAGGTCTCTTCAGTCGGCCTGCATTGTTTTGGAAAAGTGGTGGGGGGATGCAACAAGTTATGCAAATGAGATGTTAATTAGGCAAATGGTGAATTACAATATACCAGTACAAACCAGCCCATTGGAATGGGAGTGTGGGAATGGGGAGGCCGGGGGAGCCAGCTGTACCCCTCCCTCTTCAATCACCGCCGAACCCCCCCCGACTTCACTTGTGCCCTGTGCCTCCCTGCAGGGCACTGACATATTGTGGCTTTTGCCTGAGCGATAGCCTGACGCATAATGTCACCTCGGCTTGACCGATGCTGAACGGAGAAAAAGGTGTGCACGGAAAAAGACACTTTTTTCGCTTGACACTAAATCTTCGCCAAAGCTTTAGTGTGCAACCCTCGCTGGGCCGGCCCCATAGAAACGGCCACTCATGAGGTTATAATGGAACATAAATGAATGAATGGCGATTCACATGCTAATGCGAAAAGGAGGAAAAGGAAAGTTTTGTTGTTTTTTCTAATTTTTCGATGTTTCTTGCCCGCTCAACCAGCGTTTTGTTTGCAGCTTTCCTGTTTAACTCTTTCACGGGGATGCGTAAATGCGGATGAGGTGCAAAAGAAACAGAACGAAGGCATCATTAAAATGCTAGAAGTAAAGAACTCGTTAGTTGTTAAGGTAAAAAGTTTAAGTGCGTAAATCAATCAAAAACTAAGACTGCAACTAACAACTGTTCAAAGTATAAACAGCAACATGTTACTAAAATCCAATTTTCTAGTAGTTCCAATAAAGTTACTGGCCATTTAAAAACTTATAACAATTATGATTTTAATTGGGTACGGTTAATTAAAACACTAAATTTGACTGAAATTACTGTGCTATATTTTATTATAGAGCATGTGCATGTCTTTCAGTATTTCACAGTTAAATTCATTTATACACTCACTTGTAAAATTGAAATAGGAATAAATTAAACTAAATTAAGTTAATCAAAATAAGAATAAATTAAGAATATAATATAATAAATTTAAATGAAAAGGATGTGGATGTCGGTCAGTATTTAAGAGTTAAATTAACTTATACACTCATTTGTAAAATTGTAATAAAGTACAAATTAAATTCAAATGTATATTAAAATAAGAATAAATTAAGAACATAATATAATAAAACTATACAAAAACTAAAAAAAAATACAATTTTATTTTAAATAAAGGTTAAATAAAGCAAAATAAAAATAAATTAAATTAAATTAAAGTTGAGATGATGTGGAAGACTAATCTAATCAATAATGAAATCAGTTGACTATTAAACGTCACAAACAGTTGTTTTCATTATTGATTACCCTCAGTTTTATCCATTAGTACATGCAGGCCTTTATCCAAGCAAAACAAAACAAAACAAAAAGTATTAAATATTAAATATCAAGGCATTAATTAGGAGAAATTATTTGTAGGTCTGCTTTTATAGTCTTTATCTCTGACAGCTGTAATTGAAAGAAAATACGTTCTGTTTACTGGCTATCAAAGGCCAAATAATTCTGGCTGCGTCTAGAATTAAAAGAGAGTGATATTTCAGGCTTTAGCAGAACACAACCCTGACAATTCCGTTTCGAGCCCTTGTTCCTTTACTACAGTCAGCTCAGCTTCTGAGCAAAGCAAACGCTCCTGTTGACATGAAAGTGTGTAAAAGCGTATGACATATCGACAGCCCTGCCTCCATGCCTGGCGTAGTACCCGGCACAGCATCCAACCAAGTCAGTCTGGGACTCCATCCAAACTCTGACCAACCAAATTACAGACTTCATCTCGACACTCGCTCCCTTACTGGTCACAGGCTTTTTCATTTAAGCCCTTTCAATGACCTCCTCCTGGCTAATCCAGTAGAGAAAAGTTAAAAGGTCCGTTTTCAGCCTGCAAATCCCAAATAATCATTTTTTTAAAAGCTGGTATGATGCTCGATTTAACGTTTAGCGATGTTTAACGTCAAACACCAACAATGCTGTACGCTGCTGACCACACAAATACAAGCAAAGGCGTTTCTGACCTCGGCACGTTTTAGAGGACACAGCTTCTGAATTAAAGCGTTTGGAAGACATTAGCTTATGCGCCCCTCTCCGCGCCGTCTCTTCACTCTCCCCACTCTTGAAAGCATGTGGTGACCCAGGGATGTGTAAAATGGGGTCCAAATGAATTGCTTGGGCACTTGAGCTCCTCTTCCCATTACGGCACGTTGCCCTACCTGTGTTGAGTCAGCAGCGCGCTCACTCTATCCATCTAATGGACAGCGTTGGAATTTAATTAGCAGGAAGCCGCAGAGCGCCGGCCTGAAGAATCCCCAGGACAGAGGAAACGGCAAAGCAGCGTGTGTCCCTGTGTGTGTGCGTGTGTGTGTGTGTGTGTGTGTGTGTGTGCAGCCACTGACATACGGAGGATACGACAACAGTATGCTCTCGGGCTCGCAGCTTGCACTGGACAAAGTATCATTCACAGATAATTGTGCGAAAAATCATCATTATTACCAATAGCAATAGTTTTCAGCATGTTAGTGTCACACTGTGAAGCTTATTTAAAAATGTAAACACCTGTTGTAGTTGATCCATTAGTCCTTGCCAGAATAATTCACAGATTATTGTGAAATTTCACAATATCAAAAAGGGAATTACAGCTGATCATTCTAGATGAGGATTTTGCTTATGGCAGCTTTTTCAGTGTTTTAGCATGTTAGCATGTTACTCTGTGAAGAATATTTCACAATCTACACACCAGCTATGGTGGCCACTATATCATTCACAGATAATTGTGAAAAAAAAAATCATTATTTTTTAGAAATATCAGAAGTGGAATTACAGCTGATCATTTTAAATGAGGGTTTGTTGCTTGCGCCATCATTTTGAGTGTTTTTAGCATGTTAGCATGTCACACTGTGAAGCTTATTTAACAATTTAAACACCAACTGTTGTAGTCGATCTAGCTTACCATTCACAGATAATTGCGAAAATTCACAAAAAAAGGAATTATATTTAATCATTCTAGATGAGGATTTCCCTGCTGAAAAAAACAGCATAAGCTGGTTAGGTATGTTTTGACGCTGGGATGCTGGTCCACTGCTGGTTTGTGCCAGCATATGACCAGCATAAACCAGCACATGACCAGCATAAACCAGCAAAGGACCAGCATAAAGCAGCAAAGGACCAGCATAAACCAGCAAAAGGACCAGCATAAACCAACAAAGGACCAGCATAAACCAGCAAAGGACCAGCATAAACCAGCAAAAGGACCAGCATAAACCAGCAAAGGACGAGCATAAACCAGCAAAAGGACCAGCATAAACCAGCAAAGGACCAGCATAAACCAGCAAAGGACCAGCATAAACCAGCAAAGGACCAGCATAAACCAGCAAAGGACCAGCATAAACCAGCATCCCAGTGTCAAAACATACCTAACCAGCATATGCTGGTTTTTTCTGCAGGGTTGTTGCTTTTCGCATCATTTTGAGTGTTTTTAGCATGTTAGTCTGTGAAGATTATTTCACAATCTACGCACCAACTGTGGTGGTTGATGTATTATTTACTAATAATTATGAAAAAAATCATTATTATTAGCAATATCAAAAGTGGAATTACAGCTGATGGTTGTAGGTGATGATTTGTTGCTTACGGCATAATTTTGCGTTTTTAGCATGTTAGTCGTTGTGTGAAGATTATTTCACAATCTACACAATGTACTATTCACAGATTATTGTGAAAAAAAAAACATGCGCATAAACTATAACGGAAACCTTTCATTAAAATTCCTAGATGATCAAAAACTTCATATGACTTGATGAGACAGAATAATTTGCTCAGATTCTTCAAACGTTACTATAATACGTTTCATCACATAACTCAACTGTCTGCTATAAGGAATGAAAGGGCATTTATTTTTAATATCATGTTAATGTTTCATGGTAAAATGCAGTATTAGCTAAAGAAAATTAGCAGCTAGGTATTTAAAAGTTGCGATGTTGATGAGATCGTGAAGCAATTCACACAAATACAAGCTGATAATAATAAATAGGTATTTATATTTAGAAATTGCTGCAAATCGCAAACTGAACATGTTACAAACCGAGAAAGATGTTAGATATAAAAATATGAGATACTCTGAGGGGAATGGAGTGATAGACAAGAGCCGGTATAAATCTTAATTGCTCATTTTTGCCTGTGTGGTCACAACAGGAGCAGTTGGGCTGGTTACAGTACACAGTTCCTCAGTCTGACTGTTGTCTTATCTCTGTGCACCTGACTTTGAACCATACACTGGCTCCTCCCAACCCAACAGTGGGGCAAAGCATGGTCTACAGCAAATGTGAGCTGCAGCCATGAGTGGGAGGCCCATGTCTGGCATCTCCCACAGGAAGTGCTCCATACCTGTACCATTTCTTGGAATATTGACTTTTATCTACTGAAATGTGTATTTAACAAGTGTGGCAGACAGCGATAGCCTTAACCACAGATAATGCAATCCCAGCACTGGGTTTGTTATGCATTTTTATGTACACATGGAGTTGAAGCAAAAATAGAATAAATATTAAAATATATTTAAAAACTGAAATAAAAAAATATAAATAGTATTTTATTGTTTTACTTGGAATAAAAGCCATGACTGCATAATTTGCTCAGATGATTGACTAATATCAAAGTTGCAGAAAAATTATTCCAATGCAAATAGATAAAAAAATTATATTGTAAATTTTATATTATATTTATATATTTTATAAAATATATAAATCTTAATCAGACATAAAAATATGCTGGGTGGAAACACTAAGGCCCGGTTTCACAGACAGGGCTTAGACTAAGCCAGGATTAGATCATAGTTCAATTAGGACATTTAAGTAATTTTTATAAACATCCTTAGAAAAAAAAACATTACTGGGGTGCAACTTGAGACAAAACAAAGGCACTGATATATTTTAAGATAAGTCAGTGCAAGTTTATTTCAGTTGAAACAGATAAGACTTACATTTTAGTCTAGGACTAGGGTTAAGCCTTATCTGTGAAACAGAGGGTAAGATTTTCAAATTTTGAACTAAAAAATAAAATAAAATTACAATTATCAAAACTTGGGATACAAATTTTTACTTTTTAAGTCATGAAAGTTTCTCAGATCGTGATTGATTAATATTACAGTTGCAGCAAAACTAGAGTAAAGATAAATAAATTAAAAATATATTAATTTTTTTTAATTTAAAAATTATATAATACATAAAAAATATACAATATTTAATATAAATTCTGTTTATGCTGGATGGAAGCACCAAAATTTCCGAATTTGAACTAAAATTGTAAAGAATTTCCAAAATGCACAGGAAAAAATTGTTCAGTTTAAATGGCGTGTGACTAAATAAATTGCTCAGAAGATTGACTAATATTAAAGTTGCATCAAAACAGCAGTAAATACATAAAAACCTGATTAAAAAAATCCAAAATGAGGGAAAAAAATCTTACATTTTTTATTTGGTATAAAAAGACATGAGCATAAACTACGATGGAATCACCTTTAAATCACCAAATAAATTCACGTGAATGGAATTAGTCGCTCAGATGACTGACTACTATTGACATGATTTAATTGTTTTGAACACATGGGAATATTACTAAATACTACTTTTTTTTGTAAATTATTTACATATGAAAATCTGAATTTGTGACAGCTTGTGCCCACATACCAACTGAATTCTTAAACATTTCTACTCGTGTCTGCATAACGACATCTCTACATGATGGTAAAATCACTATAACGCATTGACTAAACCCACGGCCAATAGGTGGCACTGTGATTTGAACCCTCCACTTACCAACAGATCACATAGTGCGTGCCTTCAACTACCGTTGGCCCATTAATAATGCTGTGAACTTCGACTAGCACTGACAAAAGAATCTCTAAACAATATTCTGGATTTCACAACACAGTGCCACATTCTAGCACGCCAGCTGTTTCCCAACTGTGAAGTAACACAAACCCCAGGAGCGGGAGGTTTCCCAGCGCCGACGCACCAGACCGGAGCTCATCACCGGGAATGTAAAACAAAAAGTGACTAGGGAGGGGCGAGGAACGCAACTTGCGGTTAGGGGGTCTCATTCAAACAAGCATGCGACGAGAGGTACCGTCCCATTCTTTTTCAAATCGAACCAATTAGCTTGGCCACACAGCTCCCTGTTCCCAGATGGTTCACAGCTAATCAAGTGGTGCTTTTGTTTTGTCTGTGAAAACAGGTTTGGAAGTGTGGGTGTATACGCACTTCGTGATCAATTTAACGAGTCCCGGCGATCCCTCGTTGGTGAGAAAACAAAAACTTCTGTGTTAGTGTAATTCAGACGCATGACTAATGGATCGATGCCCCTAAAACTCTTTCATAATGAGTGATACTCACTCATATGGTGAGTCCGGGAGTGACTAGACGGAAGGGAATGATTTAGAGATCCTGCTCTAATCATCGCTAATTAAACAGTATCTTTAGTATTCGACTGAAGACAAATCATTTCAAGTGCATTATTTAAATCGCCAAACACATGGCGGGGGCAAAAATATCCCTGCCCATGTCAGCCTGGGAGTCGAAGGACTGCAGCCTAATGAAAGGGGCAGGTTGGAGGTTAAAATTTGTGACATTCTTTCATTGCGGCATGCATTCCCTCCAAACATGATCATTCACGAGCCCCTAAAAGGACGATGTTTACATTCTATCCAAATCCAAAGCAGGCTGATTGGGAGTGTGTTCGGAGGTTTTTTTCTGAAGGGGCGCCGCAGAAATAAGGAACAAAAACGTGCCAGAACTCGGGGTCTGGCTAGAAGTGTGCCATAGCCTTATTATCTTTAATTGATTATTTATTTATATTTCTGCAAAACAGACAGATGGAGGGACCGAGGGCAGTTCTGGGGATAAATAGTTCAATAATTTAAAGTCAATTCCATACTTAGCCCAACACCCTCCCCCTGCATTCAATAATTAAAAACAACATCTGACGATTTGAACGCAAAAAAACACAACAAATACCAAACATAACCTTGCTTAAAGAGCATAAGTGCTGTAATTCTCAGAAAAATACTAGAAAGTTTTTCTATATACAATACATAGAGAGAAAGATCTTGACAAACTTTAAAAAGTTATTAAAAGTATATTTTCACAAATATTTCTATGTAATCGGTTCTTCTATACTGATTCAACTGATAAATGGCATCTAGTATGTCTCTAAATAAAATCATAAAAAAATATATTATACAAATGTGTGTGAGACACAATGGTGTTACAATGATAAATAATAATATCAAATTTGAAAACTATTCAAAAACTATTCAAAAAATTATGCAAATTTCAGCCATGCATACTAAATAAATAAATAAAATATATTTTTTTAAATACTGCTGCTGCTACTATCACTATTAATAATCATAATTACAGACATTATTAATATTACAATTTATTTAATACTACTACTAGTACAAATAGTAATAATAAAATTATTAATTATTACTATTATTATTGTCATTATTATTAATAATAGTAATTACCATCATCCCCATAATATATTTTTCAAATATTCGTAATGCATATTATGCTTTTTTTTTTGTTTGTTTGGGGTTTAAGTTACTGCGCGAAAAGACAGAAATAAATTAATTAAAAATCATCAGTTATCGGGTGCTTTTATTGCTGGAGTTTAAGTTAAATTCATTAAAAATTATATCGTTATTGGATGCTTTTATTTTTGGAATTTTATTATTAGACATTGCTGCATGAAACAGCAGAAATTAATTAATTTAAAAACATTATTTTGCAGATCAGTTTTGAAGAGCTTAAAAATAATCGGTATCGGTGAAACAATATCGGTTGATCTTTACTTATTACATCTGAAATGTCTTTTCTGGACTTTATAGGCCACATTGTTTTCTATAGACAAATTCTGAATACTAATAATCCCTAAACATGTTCAATGAAACGATAAAACAGCTCATCTGTCGAATGGTGATATATTTCATCGATTTCCACATCACCCTCTGTGCTCAACTGTAACAAAAACAGGGTAACCCCATTTCTAAACCTACCCAAATTGTTGCATGATAACATCCTACAATATTCTGAAATACCGCAAATATTGCACTAAAAACCAGACTTGACACCTAAAGTTAGTCAAATACTCCAGTGCAATCTTCAAATCCACTAGAACTCTGCTAGTATCCCTAATCCAAATATAATGTAATGAAATTCCATGAAAACAGGGATTTTGCATGACTAGCACATGTCAGTCACAGACCAAATCTGTGCATTGCTCAGCAGCAGATGGACATAACGGGTATTGGGACAGACAAGCAATTGAGGTAACATATTCCTTTTAACACAGACACGCATAAAATCCCAGAAACACGCACACAGCAACGACATGAGAGGATCCTGTACGGCAGCACACCCGCAGTCTTTCTTCTATATTTTACCAACCATACGGTAGTTTATTTTCCACTTCTTTTACCATCTGTAGCAACTTTCCCCCACAGACACTCACAGCTGTCCTGTTTCATGTCTGCGCTCTCCTTTATATTCCGCCGTACAATGCCGCCCCGTGCCTCAGTCACCGGGCCTGCATTCTTTTCTTGGCAGTGGGAGTGGGCCTTTCATGATACCAGGGCGCCAGCTATGGCAAACAGTTGAATTTGTGTTTAGGAAACGGTTTGCGAACATAAAGCTCAGTGGTTTGTGAGATCCAGGCGTGTGTTGCTCAACACTGCAAACACAGTGATCAATAGGCAGTGACGTACTGATCGGGTACCATAATGCAGATCAATCTCCACGTGATGAGGATCCAGTTTGAGCAGAGATTTAGTGATGAAGCAGACTCAGTCTGTCAGTTTAAACCCAGTTTAAGAGGCTTTTGCTTGCTGGGATTCGTTTTACGACGTTTAAAGCTGAATGGACATTTCTGGCTTCCATTGTAACCGATACAAACCGTAAAGGTCTTTTACCTTTGTAAAAAACAGCTTGTTAAACATAAGATCTTAATTCAAATGTGTTGCATAGAGCCTAGTTGACAAGTTTACAATGTTGTTCTTGAGTAATAAAGGAAAAAAACATGTTTCCTAGTCTCCTCGAGACGCACATGAGCTGTCTGCTCACCATACAAATGAAGTCCTCATCAAGACCTAATACAATCAAAGTTTCTCTCTGCAAAGGCCTCGCAATGCCTAGTTTGCTGCCGGCTGGGGCTTAAGACAATGGCACTCTTGTTGAATGGCATGCGCGCACAAAGGCTCCATTCTCAGAAGTTCGCCAAAGTTGCTGTTCTGTAATGAACGAGATGTCTGCTCTCGGGAAGTCTAAAACAGTCTGATCCGTTAGCAGACACTGAGTACGGTTCCCCAACACGGTTAAGCTCACTGCGAGCCATGAGTTCTCAAAAAACGTGTACGAAAGCAAACGGTAAACAGAGTTAAACTTGCAGCAACAAACAACAAAACCTGATAAATTGTTAAATGCATTTTTGCCGTTTGTTTGTACTCCTAACACTGGACGTTCAAACTCTAACATCACAAGATAAATGGCATGGGGGGATTGCAGCGTTATCTTCAAAACTTCGCAATTGGCTTTAAGGAATAATTCACACAAAAATTAAAATTAGCCTATGATTTACTCACTCTCAAGCCATCCTAGGTGTATATGACTTTCTTCTTTCAGATGAATACAATCAGAGTTGTATTAAAAAATGTCAGAGAGAGTGGCATTCCAGTGGATGACGTAGGATGTAGGACGTAGCATAAGCTCCGTTGAGAATATGCAAGTCTCGCGAGAACCAAGTTTTGTTTACAGCAAAGGAAAACCACTCTCCTCTTGGTTTATATCGAAATCCTCCAACTTTTTCTTTACAAATCCTTGTTTTGTACTTCTAATTTGTGACCGGTGTTTTGTTTTGTTCTTTCCTCTGCGCTTCCGTGTTCGTCATTTCTCACCCGAGCTTACGCTACGTCTACGTCCTACGTCCTGCTGTGAGTAACCAAATAGTTTTTGGTCCACATTGACTTCCACAGTATTTTTTCATACTATGGAAGTTAAAGGAGAACAGCAACAACATTCTTCAAAATATCTTCTTTTACGGTCAACATAAGAAAGAAACTTTTGGAACAACTTGAGGGTGAGTACATTTTCAGCAAATTTTCATTTTTGGGTAAACTATTCCTTTAAATAGTTGACAATGAAATCGATGCATAAAATTGTTATATATATATTTTTTTACATTTACTCTTTTTTAACTATTACTACTCAAATCTTTCTTGTCATTTTAAAGTTGTACGCATCCTCCAACATTTGTGTGTTCATTTAATAAGTACTTGAGCTAACTTGACAACATAAACACATTTTAAGATATTTAAATCCGAAGTATGCGCAAAAAGTGTGTATTTCATACGGGCCTACTTAACACATTCTCACACAGCAAAGTCATCTGTAGCAACTCCAACACAAGAAGCATTAAATAAATGTGTGAATAAAGGAGGATAAAAATAAAAATAGCCGAGCTCCCATCATTTCTCTCTCAGTGGCCGTGCGCTGGGACGACTGAGGAGTTAATACAAAACTAATTAGCAAAAATTGACTGGTGCCAACCCCCCTCATTCCTTTTCCTGCCTCACTACGCAGGGGGACAGCGGTAAGCCCAGAGCACAGGTGTACCGCTCATGCCGGTTCTAGATTACTGCCCACTGCCTTGGCGGTCAAAACCCTTCACCGCGCTCCCCAGGCCGCGGTTATGTCAGTGAGGAAATGGAGTGTGATAAGCTCCATTTTAAATGAATTGTTGGAAAAGAAACACAATAGTTTTTGAACCACAACAATGAACGCAATGCATTAACGCACGGTTGAGACCCTACCTTGGGCGCCAACTAACGCAGTCCAAATCTGTGAGGAAAGATCGGCGCTTAAACAATGCACATTAAACGGATTACACGAATTTGCCTCGCAATCAGGTTTAGGAGATATTCATCCACTAAAGGCAAGTGGCTGTGCAACAAAACATCTTACAGTGTTTCCCCGTCCCAGAACCATCTGCTTCGTTTAATCCAATCACATTGCAGCAGGAAAAAATGGTTCAAAAGGAGGTCAAATGCAAAGATATTAAAACTGACTCTGCTGTATCCCATCACTGGATCCGAGTTGGTTCTTCAGCACTGGGTCTGTGCCAGAGCGGCGTTTGCACAATCCGGGCAGAAAAGATAACTTGTTGCGCGATGTATTTTTATGAATGGCCGACAACCTTGTTTTTAATGAATGGTACTGTGTGAAAGAGCACAGTGGCATGGTCATTGTTGCAGTAACAGGGCCGGTCGGTGGGATTTAGCGAGCAGAAAGCAGGGGAGGATGGGTGCGAGGGGGTGGGGAGGTCTCAGCCCACAATGTGTACTGCAGTAACCACAACAAAGGCTGTGGTTTATCCCACAATCGCCTTAAATAGATCCAAATTATTGTTATTCCTCAGCCTGTGGAAAGGAAGAGGAATATAAAACGGCTGTAACACAAGATGTACCAAAAGTCAGCCTGAAGATATCAGCGGATTCGGTTACTGGCGCAAAAAAATAAAAGTTCTACGAATCGACGGCTTGCTGTAGCCTTTGACCGGCTTTTGCAAAAACTTTCAGCCAGCTTCCTAGAACTTAATACAAATTTACAAAAACCTATGACAGGGTGCCTCAAGCATGCGTCATCAAAGCTAACTAGTTTTGAAAGACACACTGTACAGTAAATCTGTTTAAGAGCTCACATGGAAGTGGGTCAGACGTCTTTACAAACATTACACACGCAAGCGGTTTGTTCGACGCGGCTCCGGGTCAGTTAAGGTAAGTCCAGTATAAATATCTATCAGCCTGGCTGGAAATGTACACACGGGCCCGGTTGAGTGTTTGTTATCTATCTGCACCAGCGGTATCCTTCCATTGTGTATTGAGACTGAAAACACTGGAATGAGACAAAATTTCAGTTCACAACAAGTGAAATTGCATTTAGTTGACATATATAATGGCAGGAACTTCAAAGAACTCTAATTGAGTTAATCTTATTAATGCATCTTTTTAATTCTATATGACAATACAATATCCTTTTTTCTGCACAAGTAGTAATTTAGACTTGAACTTGAATTTCAACGGGAACTAAATCTTACATCTAGGAGAAAATATTGTGATTTTAAAAATTAAATAAAATAACAAAATAAATATTTATTTTAATATTTTAATGGTAACTTGTATGTTAAATACCAAAAATAAAATAAAATAAAATAAAATAAAATATTGCGAGGGAAGAACTTGACTTGATTTTTTTTGTTTTTAATAAATAAATAATAAACATTCAGTCTTAAATGTAACATAACTATGATTTTGCAAACAAACTGGTTCATTTTCATGTACTTAAAAGGAAACTGGTGTAATATTAGTCTGGGTCTCCATGGCTATTAGCCCCTTTCGGCTGGTTTAAATGGCACACCACTCTGTGGCCCAAACAAAACCACCTGTTTTAACAGGAGGTCAAGGGGGCAACCCAAAACCAAAGCTTGCCCTCCGCTTGACTGGCTGCTAATGGGAGTGGATGTTTATCTAGTAGGTCAAATGCCTTGAAGATGGGGTTGTGACCTTAACATCTTAAGCCGTGACCTCTCCCACGTGTGGAGTGCTCCTGTCGTAAATTAGCCACGGTTACGCGTCCTCAGGCCTCAGCCAACACCACATTTGTGTCTTTCTAGTTCTCGTGTTACTTTCTGTTAAGAGATTTATGGGATCTGACTAAAATTATGAACTGCGTGACTACTGAAATTAGAAAAAATGGGTTTTTAAAATACATGTTCTAAGAAATACATTTAAAAAAATATTGGGAAAAAAAATCAAATACTGAAAAATAGTGCAAAAATGTAGAAGCACAAACTTGAACTTTAACATTTTATATGGAAAAGATCCGAAAAAAGACTGATAAATATTAAAATATGGAAAGAACTGAGAAATACAAGCTTAAACTTACTTAAGAACAATTGACTTTTTTCTGAAAAACTACAGAACAAATACTGAACAATAGAGCAAAAATATTGCTAAAATATTAATACAAACTACACCATGCAAATATGAAAAAACAGTTAAGAATATTAAACATTCACGAAAATATTGAAGAAATGTTTAAAGAATTGAAAAACACAAACTTTAACTTAGGACAAACCTAAACTTACAAATAAGAAAAATATTGAACATTACTGCATATATATTGAAAAAAATATTGAAAATTGGCAAATACAGACTCACATTAAAAATATTGAAAAAAAAAAACACATTACACCAGAAATACAAACTGAAAAGTCAAACTCGTAACCTATTTCTATTGTTCCTCTAGTGTATTTGAGTTTTCTGTCTACCTAGATTGACTTGAATGCTCTCTTCCAGCAATTTCCTCTAATATCGATAGGTAGCCATATTATTGTCTAGATTAAGTGGGTGTGTTTGCTGGCCTGCACCCCTATGCCCTGGCAAGACTGTGGGATAAATTTAATTACTGACTTTAGCTCCTCTCAGAAGCCCCACTTTAGCCATCTGTGTATGAGGTCAGACTCTCTTCAGATGGCTTTTAATCAAGGGGGCTCCAGCAATGCTCCACTGCTTTAAATAAGACAGAGGACGAAACCTGATCGGCCCGAATGCAGGTCAGAGACGAGAAGAGAGAGAGAGACTCTTGCGTCTTTCTTCCTCTTGTTCTCTCACTGACATGTCTTATTCACCATCGAATCAAAAAGAAACTGTAAGTTCACCGATGAGGATGTTAACGGGGGACGTTCCCCAATGAATAGGCTTTCAGAACATCAAAACTAAGGATTTCGGCAGGCCGCAGGGAAACGTGTTTCAGCGACGGTGTCGTGCTTATCCTCACAAAAAGCTCAAAGGCTATAGGCCTTTGTGTTGCCACCAAGTCAAAGTAATTCACACGCTCCCGTTTTGCAACCTGCCGTCTGCCAGATAGGCCGGTTTTCCTACACGGCGCTAAAGCTCACGTTTTAGGGCTTTATCTCCGCCGTCTTGGGGTTACACAGCGTTTTCACTCTTTTATCGGTACCTCATCAAAGTCCGTACATAACGCCGGAAACGCATGCTGCCAGCTCGCTCAGTGCCACAATTTGCACGCGAGAGGAAATGAATGTAATTAAGGTGCTCAGTTTGCCTGGCGAAACAAAGTGCGCTTCTTGTCTTCCAAGTGAAAGCCTGTGTTTGTGCCGCTGTCAGTGCAAGACGGATCCCCTGCCGCCTTCTGCCAATTAACAGTCACTCCGTCAGATATTAGTGCCGGACTTTTCCGTGTTAGCTTCTTACAGTTAGTAATAGTAATAGCTTCAAATTGACTAAAACAGAAAATTCACTCTCTATTACATATTCAGCTAAAAGTCTGGGGTAGACATAAAGAAAGCGGAGGATTCGATTTGAATTGAATCCGACAGATTCCTTATTGACTGCTGATGGATTGTAAACTGTAAATTCCTAAAAAAAAAAAAAAAACTGAGGTGCAATCAATTATGATAAATTGCATTACACATTTTGCCACCGACTAAAGTGTCATTCGCATACGTTCAACAGATTTACTCAATTCAAAATGGGACTTACCTGCATGCACAAAGTAGGCCAAGTACAGGTCGAGCTCCTTTACGGAAACTCCTATGTGATGCGGCTGCACGCACAGCCCAGGATTCGAGCACTGTGGAGACTTAACCAGCCTTTCGCCGTCAGTACTTTCAAGCGGAATACCTTTGAATAAAATCACCATGACCAGGTCCAAGCGCCACACTTTGTCTGCCTGACGCAGGCAGTCGATTCTCCTCATCTTGCCCTTCTGGTCGGGGTTGGAGAGCACACAGCAAGGGGGCTTCTTCCCGGTGACAGTGAGCACAAAATCCTCGCGGAACTCCGGCCGGATGTCCTTGCGGAGTTTGGCCAGCAGCCGCGATGCCCACTTCTGCTTGACCTCCGGCTTCTCGCTGAGCAGCTCGTCCTTCACGGCTCGCTCCTCTTCCTTAGACATGCGCTTCTCGTGCTTCTTGAAGTATTTTCTCTTGCGGGCCTGCAAGTTGAACCAAGTGTAGGCAAACGCTTTCACATGGGGCAGCAGTGCTTCAATGAAAGGATGGAATTCATCCTGCAAAGAAAGACAAGGGAGCAGAAATTAGTCTGTGTGGCTACAGGTTTAGAAACATCCTTAAAAATCTCTTTAAAAAAAAGTTACTTTTTTTTTCCTAATAAAGCAACTGCAATTTTTTTTAAAAACTAGCTAAAGTTAAAAAAAAAAACAGCAGATTTTTCACAGCAGACACCATGAAAGCGAAACATGCACGTCTACATAAAATCCCATTTGATTATTTTGAAAAATGGCCCTCAACAGCAGGACTGTGTCTGTGAACCGAGCAGGGCAGTGTGTGTTTGTGTGTGTGTGTTTGAAGCTCGTCTAGGACATATCTTGGCTCTCTGGCAAGAATGCTGGTCTGTAGGGGTCTGCCAGGGCCGAGAAAAAGCAACAACCGACCAGGAAAATTGGAGTGGCTATTTTTATCTGTTCTCCGTAAAAATGCACACACGATTCCAAAAAACCAAGCTACTTCATTCGCTTTCAGCGAGGAGTGTGTTGTTTTCACACAGGAGTGTGTGCGGGGCAGATTGTGCCGGCTTTTGGGATCCCTTCACCTGCCGCTGGTGCACAACCTGGCAGAAAATCAATTTTTAAAATATAACGACAAAAAGATCATCAAAATATTGGTTGCGGCGTTAAAACATCTTTTCTGGTCAAAACTCCTTTTTTCAGTGGATACATTCACTGTTTTTTTTTTTTTATCTGTAATATAATTTAATATTTACAGAATATTATTGTTTAACCTGAAATGCAGTTATTTAGGAAAGCTGCAATAACTGTTAATAAAGGGGTTTTTTTTATTATACAAACTACAAGCATTTTTAATATTGTACATGTGCATGATTATTAAAATAATAAATACATGCTTTTCTGTATTTGTAGGCCTGCATGTCCATTTCTTTATTGCCTTAAAAAAATAATATACACTAATAACTGGGCAAATAAATAACGTGCGGTTTCTAATGTGAAATAATTTGGGATTTTACACAGAAAATAACTCAGGGTTTTTATTACATAGAGAGAATAATGGCAGACTGCCAATCACTAGAATAACATTTCCACAAACAGCAATAGCCCTGCATCGTGTCCCAAAACCGACCGTGCGAGAGCACGAGAGGGCTGCCAGCAAGCAAGCAAAGTGCACTATGTGCTGAGCGCAGATTTCATTTGAATAAGCACAGATATGAATATAACGCACTGGGCCTCGGACCAGTGCCTTTAGAAATTTAACAATTAATTCGGCGTAATTTAAGAACGTTAATTAAATTAATTTCTCAGGCCAATTTCAAGCACTGCTGACAATGTTTGTTTCGTAATTAAAAATAATCACAATATGCCATCGAGCAAAAATAAATAAATATTTATTACAAAATGTTTTAATAATTATGGTGGTTTATGATTGAAATAAATGCAGTGTTTAAGATTACTGCATGTTATCTTATTAATTACAGCAACAACAGACTTCATATAGATACATATTGTCATATCTCTTTTGTTACACCACAAGAAACTAAGGATTTGCATAAGCATATATCATTATTATAGTGTACGGCACAATGTGTGTGTGTCTCCTGTGAGAACGTATATGCTTAATCATATTGTTTCCTTCCTGTCTTTTTCAAGAATCAAACTTCCTTGCCTCTGAAGGATAAAAACTGTATTGTTTCATCCTGCATTTAAACCAGTGAATGAATTTCCTTATCTTCCTTCACTGACTCTCCAAGTAACTTAATCCAAAGTCTGAAATATTGTACTGATATCATCTATTGTTGTGACTTTTTATACATGTATATTATGTGCTTTTTATTAATTTTTTTTTTTAACAAAAAGGATCTGTTGCAGACTTGTCTACACTCAGACTTCTTGTAAAATTGCTTGGAGAAAAAAAAATCAATATGGAAAATCTCCAGATGAGAATCGAGCTCTCTACTGTAAAAACATGATGTTAACTTTCTGCAGTTCTCTAGCGATGTTTCAAAATAAATCAACCGATTGCCAGAATTACTTGGTGGATGATACACAACAGAGCGTAATTTAACATGCAAATTCTAATTATAAGAACATCCAGAAAGCTTGTTTTCCTCCTTTGTTATAATTCTAGCAATTCATGAAAACCGAATTCTACACGCTCGCTGCGGCAGAACAAACACCTCTTCACGTTTTGGAGCGTGCCTGAGTGTCAATATAGGGTCTGGTTAGCATGTCAGGGTTTTCCAGACTCCTAAAGTGTTTCAAGCTGAACCTCGCTGTCCTATAGGAAGGCCTCAACAGGGAACAATAGTGCCTCGTGGCCAAAAGAGAGTTTTAACACATGCAAAAATATTACGGAAAACGGATAATGGGAATGCAAAGTTTACATAATATGATGTTAATACACTGAAAGGTATTCAATAACCAATGCAAGACAAATGTATATTTTTTAATCAACTAAAATATGTGAAAGAGTTGAAAATGTGTTATTGGGATTTTAAGGTTTTTAATATAAAATGAAAGCAGTATGCAGACGTGATTTTTGGAACTCTTTAGACTATCTGAGTCCTTAAATACGACACACACACACACACACACACACACACACACACAGACAGAGAGAGAAAATAGACCTCATACTGCCTTAACACCGCAACAGAGAGGAAATCAACTGCCCGTCTCAATTATCTTCAACGCAACTATGATTTTTAGACGTTTAATAATATTACTGTCAAACTACTCATTTAAAAGAAAAGAAACGGTGCTTTTGTTTTTGTGTAAGACAGTAAGCTGTTCATCAGAGTGCATTATTGCTCTAAATTTTAAGTATCACTTATTTTTAATAAGTAGTGTTTTTTAGTAACAAATATTAGTACTCAAGTAAATGAAATACGTGAGCTATATGTGAGGTTTCTAGTTAGTGTTACATTTACAGTGATTGATAAAGCTTCCCCACGGTTTTGCACGGATTTAACTGAAATAAATAGTTATAAAACAACTTTTGCGAACTTATCCAAGTCTTACGTTTTCAAATCAATGAAAAGACGACTTAAAAGTTTGAGAACTTTCTCAGCTCGTCTTTCTCCACACATTACACATAATTTGTCTTTTTTCGCATGAATCCTTTCCAGTATCTCCAAACAGACTGTAACTAACACGGTCAAATATACGCGACACAATACTGAGGCCTTCTCCTTTGTTTAGTGCATTCAATAAAACACACTTAACCAAACAGTTTAAAATCACATCAAAACTACAGTATAACGCTACAGCTTTTCCAGACCTGTCACCTCACTTCACCTGCCACCATGATTCACACAATGAATGTCGTTTTTTTTAAAAACCTCCTTTAACACTCTCAAGTTTAGTTTTATTAGGTGTTAATTACAAAAGTACTATAAGCAACAAACAAACATCACTGTGCATATAAATAACAGCATATTATAAACTAACTTATCAAGCATGACAACACCACATCTAACAGTCTTAACTTTTATCAGTTAAAAAAAAACTTAACTTATCAATATTTAGAACTCCTGCTAAATATCAGAAATTTAGAAACAGTGAAGCTTGCAAAAATATAAATCAAAGAGTTTCTGCTGCCTCGAAGAAAAAGTATCATGTAAGCAGCAGAAAAGCTTTTTATTGCCGGCAGCTGGTTCAAACTAAAGTTGATACAGAAACGGCATTGTATTGATATTTAATAACAAAATGCACCTAAATACGACTATTCTGATCTCAAATACGTGTTTACAGGTGTAGACGTTCACGTGACGTTTTAAACACCAAACTTAAAACAAGCTTGGTGTCATAGATTTTTAAGTCATGCAAAGAGTTTTATTTTGATTTTCACGAGTTGTGGTGCTTTAAAGAGCCCAGAGTGCTGTGAAAAACCTACATCGAGAACTCTTTAATCTTCAAATAACCATAAAGCAACCTAATTAGAAAAGATTTCTTTGCTGAATCGTTAAAGAACTTTATTTTTAAGAGTGCAGCCGGATCAAATGTGCATTACGCTGACTCTGCGAGCTCACTGTAACGTTTTCTTTCATGCAAAGCGCTCAGCTTGCTAAATATCAAGGTCCGTGCCCATGCAAAAAGCGGCTAGAATAAAATACAACTGTAGGTAAATGTGCACAAGAAACATTTATGTGTGTAAGGTGGGCGCCATCCGCCATGTGGTAGTTCAGTTGGCTCTGTCAGAGCAGAAATGCCTTAGTGCACACTAAGTTACTTGTCTTAAGCAAAGGTTAGCCTCTATCCGTGCTGTCCCGGACCGCTGAAACGCAACAAACAGAGTTAATAATAGACGAAAATGTCACTTACCTGTGTTAGGCATAGCGGAGAATACATATCTGTCGGTTTTAACTCTTGAATTGGCGATGTGTGTGTGCGTGTGTGTGTGTGAATGTATGAGGTGTGTATGTATATGTGTGTATGGAAAGAGAAAAAAAGAGAGAAAGAGAAGAAGGGAGAGAGGGAAAATAAAGCCTTGCTTCTTGCTTTCACATTTCCAACTCTGCGAAGTGCGCGCGACGCTTCATCGCTCCATAGAGCTGAACTTTAACCCCGCCTCGAGTTACACACATCTACTGTACTGTACTGTTAAAGCCGTATATCCAAACTTTCGGCATTATCATCAAGTGCAGCCTTAGAGAAAAGTCCCGACGACGGATGGATGGAAGTACACGGAGGTTTCACAGAGCCATGAGTCAAACTGTGGTGATGAAGCGCCGAGAGGAGCGATTATTTCATCTTGCGGTCATTTGAATAGAAAAACGATAGAAAAAGTCGTCCGGATGCGTTACAAAACTCGCATTTGATTCATTCTTCGCTGTCTCTTATAGCGCCGCGCGCTCGCTCGCATCCGCCGAGAGGCATGTGGCGGTGCGAAGCAAAACTGAGGCGGATTTACGAGCAGCGAGGAGGGCTCGGCATGCTTAGGAAGATTGTAATATCCTTAAAACCCCCTGTTGCAAAAGCTGCCACTTGTGTCGTGGTTAGTTTCGACCTGAGAGAGGGGGAGAGAGAGAGAGAGGCAGAGAAAAAAAGTCAAGCAAGCGCACGACTCGAGTCCGCTGAGACGAAGCTCCCGTTCAAACTCTTGGGCTCTTCCATCAGCACAGCGCTCTCAATATCGGCATGAGAGCCATACACATGCGGGACAAGGGAAATGTGCACTCCCAATGCCGTTGCACTTTGTGTACACCGAGTATTGTAATGCAGAATGTGTGAGAATCAATTTAACTTGCGTCTTTTAGCGTGCAGTTGATGTCTCGTGCACCGACTTGTGTGTATTGTCGTCCGCTTTTATTTTAAACAAATAAATAAAATAGTACTTTTGAGAAATAAATGGGTGGGAAAATAAGACATTCGCATCGCTTTCACTACCCTCAGTAGTTTGGCAAATGATAATTTCAGATTTAATAATTTTAATGCAGTTCTTGAAAAAGGTCCGTTTGCACAAAATGTTTAGAAACAGCATAAGTGCAACTGCTTCTATATGCATAATAAATTAAAATACTAAATCAAATGTGGTAACATCTAGCCTAATAATTAAAAAAAAAACTGATTATAAAACAAAATGCTCCGTAGTCTATCTTTAAATAGCCTACACGTTGGTACATGAACAACCAATCAGCTGATTTAAAGTTCACGAGCTTTAAGTAGCTTACAAACATAGCACAACAATTCTTGCTTCATTTCGAGAAAGTACGCGAGATTCATATTTACTGGTAATTAATTTTTTGCCTCACTAAAAGATCCGGTTCAAAAGAGTCAATCGTCTGGGAACCGAACAGTCACTGTGTATGCAGTTGATTCACTAAAAGAATCGATTCAAAAGAATCATTCGTGTGAGAATCGGACTACACTTTTTTGCGTTTTATGTTAAAAATTCTGTAGAAAGAGCGTCATTCATTTAGTAATCGGACTATTCTGCTCGCGCAGTGTTTATGATTCACTAAAAAGCAGCAGACTGCAATGCATGTCCGAAAACATTTAACGCCATCGAACGTCATTAAAAAGAAACACCTTGCGTTGCGAATTATCTCTGGATAAATGGCTTGTAACTCTAGAAAAGCGTTCTCAGTACTACAACAGCAATGCATAAACGAGTGCTTGTTTTTGTTCTTTATGCTGATGCTCACGTATGTCCATCCAAACCCAAGAATTTCATATGCAGCATTTCTTTCCTCGTGTGTTGAACATTGTTTTTAGAATATTTTGAAGAGGCCGGTTATAAGCACCAGTGTTTTCAGTATGCCTATCATCTTTCATTTATGTGAGGCCAGTCTTGAAAGTATTTCAGACTGATGTGCGGCTGGCATGTTCCTTAACAGCATATGCCTATTAATATTTATTTAGGCTATGAGATTCTGATATTTCAAAGAGCCAATGGAATAGACCACACAAAATGTAATTTGTCCAAAAAAAATAAAAAATAAATATACATCTGAATACCTTCAGTGGTTTAAAAATAAGAAATGGACACTGATGGATAGGAAAGCGACTGCCAAACGCAATGTTATGTTTCTAATCACGTGTACCGAACGTGCAAACATTAATAAGCAAACCTAGTTCATGTAATTAGTTTAGTTGGCACTCAACAACGTTTTATTATTAACCAACTACTCTCGCCTGCAAGTCAATCGGGCGCCCCCTAGAAAACGGCAAAGTGCAAGCTTCATTTCAGTTCACACACAAAAGTGTTTTTCTGAAAGACAGGGTGATATTCTAAATTAAATATAAGTCTGTTGGAAAAACACTATATTCCATAAAATCAAGCATTTGTGGTGCATCAAAATTTGTGTGAGCGTCAAACCGTGAAAAAACACCAATGTGAGTTTTTTTTTTATTTACAGAACACTGTGTGTGATAGAAATGATAGGAAACTGGATATTAATTATGCTCACAACTCACAGTCACACTAACATGCTGCAGGTGCATGTCCGTCCCTCTGGTGTTTTCACGATCTGCTGTGTGATTGGGCAAAACTGTGAAATTCAAAGCTCACGACGTCGCTATTGGGCAAGTTTCACACGCATGTGACGGCAACCACTCCTGCACCCCGCAAGACAAACTCCCTCAGACACTCGGTTTGTCGGTAAACAGCCTCGCGGAAACACAAATAAATTAGATTGGGAATAGAGAGAGCGCTTATCTTCATGATATCAGACTTCCGTTGTGTTTTGACAGCCTGACGGGAATGCAAAGGCTGGAAATGTGAAACACAATCAATCAGACGCTGAAATGTGTCGGCTCAAACTTTATGATGTACTGTAAAACTGACACATTTTTGATTACAATAGAATAAAGGAAATAAAATCCATTATTATTTAGTGTGTTATTTCCAAATATCTTATATTGTTTTGAGCCAAAAGGAAATAGTTGAATTATATTAGCCTCCTGTCAACCTTGTCATCACTTATCTCAAAAGTCTATATATGATATATTTTTCATAAATTGAACTTGAAAAATCACAATCAAATTTATTAACACTTAATTATCATCTCTAATAGAATATTTCAATGATGTAAAGAAATTTGCTTTATACATTTGTTTTGTTGAAATGCACCAATTTCTTAAAATAATACTTGATAAACATACACACACAATAGTTTTTGCAGTATAGCAGAGAAAATATAGCTTTTGCCGAACACAAAAACGTTCTTTTCCACTCCTGGATATCTGGCAGGTACCCAGGTGTGCATTTTGAGCACAAAAGTTGCAATCGATTCTGCAGGTCGCGCTCGTTTAACTCCACAAACGTAGTAATTTGAATGGAAACTTTAATATTGAACGCTTCTCGAGACTGAAACGGGAGTCCCGTGGCATCGTTCATTTTTCCAGATGAACTCCGTGTCAACAGACCAGTCACCTGCATTTAATCGTGCAGCCTTTAGAAAACCTAAAAGCGGCCTAGAAAATTCACGAGAATTGATTAGAATTATTAAAATACTCTGATTTTTACTTTGTAACGTTTTCAGAAAGTCGAAATCAAATGTGTATTAATAAACACCGGATATTATTTGATTTGTGAAATGCACTCAGGCCTCAAAACTCAAAACTCCAGATATTTCCAATCATTTAATATACGTTTACGCACTGATTTCAGCGCTGATTGGCTGAACAGCGCCTATAGGCCCGATGACGAACTCACGAAGAGTCTGAAAACTGTCAAACAAACAAACAAAAAAAAGCAGTTTATGAGATATTTTTCTGGAATGACAAATAAACAGATTAGCGGAAATGTTATTAGAAATTTACATGACAATATAAACTTTGGAAAAAGTTCAAATTAATGCCATTGTATGTGAATGACCCTGCTTTTTTACACTAGATTTAGGCTTATTTAATTTGCATCTATTCAGACTCTAGACTATAGACCTGGCCTAATTCAAATCGTGGAGTTATAAAATATAAACGTTATTAAAAATGAAATATATTGTTGTGTGTTGTCTAACACAACAACAAATGAGCTACAAAAACCTACCCCGTTTATTCAGGTTTTATCAATCTCAAATAAAATGAAACAAAAATCATTACATTTATAATAAAAATCTAAAATTCCACAATTTTGTCTCGTCTAATTGTGGCAGATATTAGAGACGCCTTTATAGTATTTTCTGCCAAGAAGGCACTGAATGCCAA